>JAQFZI010000631.1:0-14138 GCA_034695605.1 Eupelops occultus
GAATGACTCTTAGTTTGTTTGATAAACATCTTGTTAAGTTTCATCATTATGAGTTCAAAGTACGGACATCCTCTTTATGTTAGATTCTTACTGAACTTTGCAAGAATAACAATTTCTTGAATGGCATTTCCATCCCTTCAATTGTAAGTAATTTTAATTCGATTAAACTTGATTGAATTATAATTATTCAGGTCAAATTTACTCCAAAATTAATGTCTTAATACGTTAGTAATGTTTATAATTTGACTATTAATATTAACTTACTACAAACAATAGTTTACTTATTCATTATAGCCTGCTTAAATTTTTTGTTTCAAGAATTAAGTTTTCAAAATCAATTTTTAAATGGCCATTTCGGACCTTGAGCATAAATGTCTTCATTGGTGTAATAAAATAGTCTACAAATTTCCTCTTGAACAATTAATATATTGAATTTAGGCCAATTCTAAGACCGATAAGATATATTAATCTATTAGATTTTGATCCATTCCGCACTATTTCGTGAGATGTGTTTGTCGTGATATCTACTGTGAAAACAATGAATGAATGGCCAAAAATATCTGCGATTCTTATTGAATGACAAACAGATGACAGCACTAAAGCGTTAGAATAATATGTGAAGACTTTCCAAAGAGGGAAAGGCCTTTCCAGTAGCTCTAATGAATATCCCCTTAGTTTATACTAAACGACAGTAAAAAAAAGTTTAGTTATAAGTTCTGCCTCATTGACAGTCATATCAGTCGATCAGACGGTTGTCCACCAAAATAGAGTAGAATTTATTATCAAAATTTCCTGGGGTTATAGTATTTGCGATACAATCGGCTCTAATTGGTTGGTCGCGTAAATGCAGTGAACAGAATATTTATAATAAAATATTGAGCCCTTCAGAGGGCATACAAACTGTCAGTTTTGACTGTCGGCACACTATTTCATGCGATCATTCCCTCTGTTTGTAAGCTATAGTAGAAGAAAATGAGACAAACTTAAAGATGAGTCGACTTTTGACATGAGAGCTAAGTGGTTCACTTTTGCATTACATGTTCACCGCTCTTCCATTCTACCGGTGCTCTTGTGATCAGTTATGCAGATCTTAATCCAGAAACAACAACAACAACAATAACAGCAGTTCCGAAGCGACTGAAAACTGCCGACAAGTATTCTTTGACTTCTGAGTCAAACAAAAATTCAAATTTATTTATATCCAAATCGTAGTAATAGTGAGTCGTTTGTAAAAAATTAAGTCGACTTTTAAGCCAATTATGTGATTCTCGAAATACAAACCGTTTTTTCGCTCACTATTTATATAATCAGAGAAACTAAATATTCTTAATCTTTAAATGATATCGCATTAGGAGCAAGCACATTTAGCCACATTTAGCCAAATTTGAGCACATCCAATCTACCCATTTGCACATAAAATCGCACTGCTTATCTTTAATGGCCAAATGGCAAAACATCTGATCTTAAGTGAGAGATATACAGATATTAAGAGCTCTTCATATAGTGAAACACAATTTCTATTTCCAAAAAACTTGGCTCTCATTAACTGCTTCAAGAATTGGAGACATTTTCGGCTCATTTTAGTTTATCAGGTCCATTTAACTATCTTAGACAAATACTAATGAATATTTGCCTAGGGCCTTCCCACCATCTGCTTCAAATTAATTCAAATTTTCTATGATTTAGGATATTTTTTCCAAAATTGGATGTTACTAGTTAAAATAAAAGCTTAAATATTTAAACTGTGGATTGTCATTGATAGATGTACTATAATGAATCACCGCACTTTTTTCCGGTATTATTAGTTATAAGCTGGGTCAGTATTGACCAAAAATATTGATTAACTACTTAAAAAGCCGATTCCTGACGATCCCTAAGCCGCTAATCAGATAAAAATGGTTTCTTAAGAGTATTTTTAGTTTTTTCTTAAGTAATACTTTTGTATTTAATATTTCCACTAATTTATCGGCGATTTCTCTTTGATATAGTTTTCCACTTCAAAGATTAATTTTGTTTCACTTGTTTTTGTGGTGTTGTCATCAAATCAAGAAATATTTACTGATTAGTATCTACTGTCCGCCAAAGACGAGTTTCTTTTAATATTTGCCGAATCCTTGGATTTATTTTGTTTCTTGTGTTTGCGCTTAACTTTGAATATGATTCTGATATTCAATAATATTATAGATTTTTTGTCCTCTTTTTTGTTTTGTTGCCTTAAATTTAATGGCTTTTATGAAGAAATGCTTTCTTTAAATGAAAACATATTTTATATTTTCCATTGAATAAAACTATTTATTTCCTGG
The DNA here is from genome assembly GCA_034695605.1 of Eupelops occultus. Classification (NCBI taxonomy): domain Eukaryota; kingdom Metazoa; phylum Arthropoda; class Arachnida; order Sarcoptiformes; family Phenopelopidae; genus Eupelops; species Eupelops occultus. The sequence goes on from JAQFZI010000631.1 coordinate 2,304, forward strand.
TCTTAATAGTTATTATTGTAATAATCGTTTAAATTTATTTAACCATTTGAGTTATCAAATGATATCAGCGTTTAATGTGAGGAAAAGCTTCAATGAATAGACGCCAATATTGTGTGAAAATTCACTATTTATTTGACTCATAATATTCTTTCGTATATTAGTGTAAATACAAACTGAATGTCACACAAAATATTTGCCAAAAAGAGGAAAAGAGTAATAAATTAACGAAATTGCGATCAGAGAGAAGTGTAGACCAAAAGAGAGAAAAATTATTTTCATTAAATTAATTGTCGCTCAAAAATAATGATATTTACAGTAAAATCCTTTTTCTAAACTTTCCACTCAATAGAATTGATAAGTGTTTGGCTCAGAGTCCGAATCAATGGATATATGAATGAATGAATGAAGTGATTAATTATATTTTTCCCATAATTTTCTCCGATCACTTCTCGAGCATAACATATGATGATAGGGTGACCCACTTTCTATGATTCGGTTCTTTCTGATTATTTGTTTAGATTTATATTTTTATACTTATTCTGGATATTAAAACTCTTTTTTATATTAAGAAAAAAGACTTTCAAATTAAATATTCTTTAAAATTGAGTGAAAATACGTTAATTTGTGATTCAATTTTTTAAAACAACATAAAAGGACTCTCATTCTAAGTTGAAATTAGTGAGAAGTGGGTCACCCCTGACTCCCTTCAACGCTGGCGAACGCATCTCATGAATAGAAATTAAGGGCGTTTAGAGAGTGAGTGTGACTTCAATATTATCGCATACAGTGAGAGCACAGCCATCGGAAGGAGAGGTGAATGAAGGAGAGTATTATGGAAAGTAAAAACACGATATTATTGAGATTATCCGTCGATCAGTGAACACAACAAAATCGATTGTCCAGAAAATTATTGCATCAATTGCTTGGCCTCCGAATTGTTATTGAAAAGGGGAGTTTCAGAAGGTTTGGTAGAGGACCCGGTTGTGGAGGGGTAGCTCTTATACAATACAATTATAGCGTTAAGGCGCACGTGTTGTGACGAACTTCGGTCTAATATTAGCAAATATTTTCATGAAGAGAGCGATGAGTGAAAGACAAGAGAACCGTATAATAATTCAGATGTAATATTGAACCGACTATTTGCCAGTATATCCAACGTTGACGGCACTGGTATTGGTGAAGAGAGACAGCGCACACGTGCACTAATCACAATAATCGCACAATCATTTTCATATGTATTGCATTAGTTTCGATGGCCTATCCATCCATGGCTTGGATCGCTTTAATTCATTCATTCATTTTTACGCTCAATTCATTGTAACCAAGCAAACTATTTAATGAATTCACCATTATTTAAACCTAGAAACAGATGTTTTATATTAAGGATGTCTTTTCCTTCATTTGTGCCCATCTTTTTGTATGAAAATTAATTGAATTATTAAAAATATTAATCATATTTTGCTTATATTCTGAGCTCCATTTCATAAAATTTCATTTTATGATTATATACGCTCTGAAATACTCAACACATTTCACCACTAATTAAGATATATTTCTTTGATTTTTATATCTCTTAATTGATTTTTTTTAGTTTTTTCTCCTTATTTTCTGATTAATTATTTGCATCCATCAAGGTTTTAAGATCTTAAAGATTAAAATGAATTACTAATTAAAAGAATTCATTTTAAGAATCTATTCTAGTTCATATTAAATCTTGTTACTAAATTCATTTTAAAATTTATTTACTAATTAACTTGATTCGCCATTTAATCATGATAATAAATTGAGCAAGGTTTCATATTTTTTTTTTACAATAAATAAATTTTATTTACTATTCACATATAAATATTTTGCAAAATGATCAATGTACTTTCATAACTTTAGATTTAAATTAAAGCGTTTTTGTAACAAAACGAATGAAATTTACAGTTTTATACTTTAATTTTGATTATTTATTACAATTCATTATATATTTCATACAATTCACACCTATTTTGGATTTGAATGAAAATTAGTGCTATAAACGAACCAAATATTTAGTCGGGCATAAGATATGATACACTCAAACAACTGAACATCAGAAATAATCTCTTGAGTGAAAGATACATCTCTTGAGTATCTTTGATTGATTTCAACTAATCATTGAATAAATTATATGTTTATCATTTGAAGACTTTTATTAATAATTATAAACTCCATATTAATTATTATATAAGGAATAAAATGAGATAAATTTTGAATTTTTTTTCATCCATTAGATACCAATGTCTGCTCAGATTTTACCACTGAATGAATTGAAGGTTTTTTATGAGTTTTGCCGTCTCTTATAATAACTATTTGTTTCACAATCCTTTAGAGCACAAGAAGATCAATAGCGTAACATGCATAAGAGCTGATATTTAAGCTTGCTCAACTGACTTATTATATAGTACTCAAAATGATTAGCCGCTAAAATGTCTTCTAATCTCAATCTGAGTTGAATTCATTAAATAAGAAACAATTATTTTAATAAATAACAACAAATATACTGACATTTAGTGACTGTTTGCCAAACGATTGACACAATTCAATAACTCATTTGATTATCCTTTAAAAAAATCAATTATACAATAATAAGTAAATTTATCATCTAGTTAACTTGTGCTGGAAGATAGCTAAAATTGAAAGTGTTATAAGATTAAATGGTCGCCAAATCATCGACACTTCCCTCGCATTTCTAAAATCTTAGGAATTTGTAGTAAAAACTGAGTTAAGTCAGTTAAGCAAAATTTAACTCAAATTTTTTGAATTTCTATAAAATTTTGTGCTCACAAATGATTTTAATTTTACAAGTTTATGCTCAACATTAATATAGATCCGTCTAATTCATACTGTGATTATGTATTACTGATTGGGAGGGATGTGTATTGTATTTTGGCAAAAAACAAACCGTATTTTTGTTCGTTTCCACTTAAAATAATCCAAAATACAGTTCCGTTTCAATGGCAACGTTCTGGCATTTCATGGTTTGCAAGACATGGCAATAGTGAGGGTGTGAGCGCTCTTAAAATTATTCTGAAGGTTCACTCCATTCTCTATTAGAGTTCAGAATATTTGTTCACTTTTTTTCATTTGAAAAGTTTGTCTAATTTTGAATCAAATTAATTGTATAATTGAATGAAAAAATTTATCGCACAGTTTGTTGAATAACATGGAAATAGAAAATAATTTATAATTTATTTTTAGTTTATTTCAGTCTTAAGTCAGGCCATAATTAATGTGTATTTCAATTTGAAAGCGAAAATCTCAAGTCTCGAGACTTTTGATGCATTAATTTTGTTGTCTTTTATTTACATTTTGTTTGTTTCACGTTTTGAGTCGATTTCAACTTATTTTCTGTTTTCTGAAAACTTATTGCCATTTGGAGAAAGTGTCGACTTTTTGCTTGTATTTTGTTTGACTCACAACTGTCTCTAAGCAGAGAACTGCCGTCGATTCTGGCATTAATCACATGAGGCTGTCTATGCTGTGCCGGTGCTCCACTAGTCGTTAGTTGGATGGACTGTGAAGAGAGCAAATCGCATACCATATCTTATTGCCGTCCAATTTATATCCATTAAAAATGATTTTCTCGGTCTTTGATTTTATCGATGTTTTAAGCTCTCGAAGAATAATAACCATCGCATCCGATCTCGAGCTCAAGAATTAAAGATATATTTTGCTGTTTTGAGACTATTTTGATGATTAATGTGATGTTCAAAACCAGTAAAGATCTTTACTCGAGTCCTGCACTGGATTTTCAAGACCTGAATCAGAGGCAAAAAAATTAAAATCAAATTTTTAGTTAATTATTTAATTTGATAGCAATTTAATCATTAATTTTAGTTTTATTCTCTCTTTTCATGCCTTATCTTTCATCACTTGACAGACACTATTTCATGTTTCGCTTTTATTTTTTATCTGTAGTTTTGTTATCATTGGTCACAATCACCCAGCAATAAATGTGTTAGAAGTAAAGCCTTTCCACTACTCTAAACCTTTGACAGTTTATTAAGATTTTTAAAGAAAATTTGATTCATTTTTATCTAAGGATTTGCAGTTAAAGAGAGAGTAAAAACAAATTAAAAATTCATTTCTCATTGAAGTTTCAGATGAAGTCTAATAATTGTCTAATAATTGTCTTATAACTAATTTAATTAAATTATGCAAAAGAAAGCAAAGCTATGTTATAACACACCCTTAATTGTGTTAAGCAATTGTTATATAATTTATTATTGAAGTTATAAATTGTTTAGAAAGTTGTTCACTTAGAAGGGATTTATTGAGCAATTTATTAAACAGCACTGGTCATTCATTGGGGGTCCAATCAAATACACCGTGGGATTTGAAAAATGCTTAAGATATTTTAAATATGCTTATCTTAAAATAACGGTTCAAAGCATCTTTATGTTGGAATCTCAGGTGAAACTAAATGATAGTCTTTTGCTAAGATTATTCAATAAATGAAAGCAAAGCAAATGAGAGGCAATGTCTTGAAAAGAGGGATAGAATAAACTATTTTGATATGGCTTTAATCAAAATAAGAAATAACTTATAATTATATGCTCTTGGAATAAGTCATCTGATTTTAATCTGAAAAATTGTCAACTTTAGTGTGATATCGATCAGTGAAAAGTCACTTAAAATGAGAGCAATCGGTGCCATATATTAAATATTTTAATTATATTGATCTCAAGTGAAAAGAAGTAATGGTTTAATTGAAAACTAGCAGAAAATTTGTTGCAAATAAGTTTGAAAATTAGTTTCGGATGTCTCGTCGACAATAGAGAAAACATTTGATGCGATTAAAAGCCATAATCATTACTGAAAGAGGAATAAGAGTTTTGTGCAAACGGTATATAAAGTGCTTAAACAGTATAATCCCATTTATATTAACTTTCAAAGTGTTATTAAACCGAATAACAATAATCGCTTTGACTATTATTTTATTGTCGGCGCAGTTCTACCCGTCGTAGGGAGGAAAGGCCTCAACTCTTATATCGCAATAACATAACTGTGAATAACAAAAAAGAGTGGCTTTTGATGGCATCAGTCGTTGAGTAGAAGTAATAGCAATAATAGTAGAGCTCTGAATGAATGACTGGGAAATAGCGAAACAAATTTCAATACTACAGAACATAGGCTCTACTGAAAAACGGAGAGAAACTCAAAGAGAGAAAGAGATGAAAAAATGTGAAGTCCTTCCAATTGAAATGCCAAACACTGAGCTCAGAGAGCATACAATTGAAAGCCATTTATTCGGTCAAATACTGCTTTTATTGGACCATCCAATCAATAATTTGAGTCTCCCCTTCAATTCTGACTTTTCTATCAATGAAATAGTTTTCTGTTTTGAACGCAATATCTCTGAAAATATTGAGAACTTTTGATGTTTAATATAAAATGAAAAGAATAGGAATATATGCTCTCAAATGTTAGGTATTGTCTCTATCAGGAGATGAGCTCTCAAATGGTCATCAAATTGAAGACAGTTTACAACCAAAAGTATTAAAATTAACGACGATTGCCAGTCGTCACTATAGAGGAGCAGTTGTTTTCAGTGCTTAAACACTATGAAAAGTGAAAGTTAGACATAAAGGAAAGGAGAGTTATATGACATTTAGGACCAGTTCGACAAAAGGAATTTATCTTGAGCTTATGCTTCCTAATAACAAAAGTCAAATATATTGATAGAGTGAGACACTAAACCAGGTTCGTCCACATTTGACATTATGTATTGATTGGAAAGGGATGTAAAGCAAATGAAGTTTACCTGACTCTCAATTAGAATAAGTTAATCAATAGTTAAATAAAAGTGACGAACAATAAAAAGGATAGACATTCAAGTGGTGAGCGATGGCGGTTCCACTAAATAGTGTATCTGTTTATTCAATCCGATCCCATTGGGATTGGATTCAAACATGACTTTAGAAAGCATTCCAAGAAGTCAGACATTGCGCGTGTCAGCACTGGTAGAGCACAACACACATTGAACTCCGGCATAGCTGAGGAAGTTGTATATATGCTCTGACTTTCTCTGTTTTGTGCATAATATAGACTCAGTTACACATTTCCAGACCTATATATTCAGGTTATTCTTGTGCTAAACAATTATTGTTAGGGTATGTGCTGTAGTCGAGTGCAAGTGTGCTGTTATATAACATGCAATCAATATCTTATAAACTGCCCCAACCATCACCAATACATATTAGGGTTATATAAATATGCAATATGTGCTGCTTATACTCACACATAGCGCTCAGGGAGAGTAAAGAAACACAAAATAATAATGTATTGAATAATAATATTTTTTGAATCTTTCTATAAAAACGACGGTTCGGTTCGGTTTTTGATGGTTTGGTTGACGCAGTCATCTGTATGAAGATCTCATGCATTGTGTGGCCGACAGTTTGTATAAGTCGTAAATGTTGTTCTGATCTATTGATGGTTCGATTCAGTGGATATGGATTTGGAAGGAATGGAAGAAATCCAAAAGAATACGAAAATAATTACATTTTTTTCGAGAATAATATCTATTTTACAGAATATTCTATTCGATAATCAAATTATTATAATATATCGAAATGTTTTCATTCATTGCTATTCTCTATGAATATGAGAGTTGATTATAACGCATACCAGACATGGCAGCACTCATAGCCGCCCCATAGGCAGCACTGGCACTATAATTGCTTGGATCCATTGAATGGTGACCGGGAAAGTTCATAGTTGCCTCGTGATGATAGCGGGCCGATGTGGGCCAACTCATATCAGGGGCTGACTTTTCAAATCCAGTGCAAGTGGCAGACACTGGTGTTAAACGGGTTGATCGCATAGAAGCCGGTTGTAATAAAAGTGAACTGTACTGAGCGTTAAACCTATTGCTAGCACTCGAATAACTACTTAAGTCATGTATGGCAGAGGCCGCTGCCCTATGATGATGATGGTGATGGGCGCTGTATGGGTTTGCAGCAGCTGATGCTGATAGGGTATAATGCCATGGGTCATTCTGATGGTGTAAAGTTGCTGGGTGTATAGCACCGGTGTGATGGTATGCGTCGGCAGCACTAGCATACAATTCATGTACCTGAGAAGCCGAGGAACTGCCCGGCGTTGGTATACACAGTCCTGATGAAGATGACGATGCATGAATCGAATGGTGATGTGCCGGTGCCGTCAGCACAGGCGGATGATTTATGTTCCAGAATGATGGCGGAAAACTGCGCTGAGACATCGGCACAGTTGCATCTGTTGGGCCAAAAATATAAGTGAATCAGTACTTCAATAATAAGAATATCAGCAAAAACTAGATTTAAGAGAAAATAAAATTTGCTTCAGTTGTCGATTGCATACATTTTTGTGGACTTTTAATGGCATTGTTTTCACTACAAAACTACTGCTAATAAACTAATGGCAGCAAAAAATGCTCAAACTTTGCACAAAATTCCATTGAATTATGTGAAAAACAATTTTGTTCTTACAATGAATTATTGACATTCCCTCTCATCCTATCATAAACTGAACGCATATTTTCCTCATTCATTTCAAAATAAAGCATTTCATAAATAATGCTTTTTTGAGTCCAAAAAATGCAACTCTTTTTGAGCGCTTGATTTACGTATCCATTGAGACAATAATTTTTATAAGTATTCAAAGAAAATGACTTTTTCTTCGAACGAAAATTTTTCAAAATATTTATTTAAATGATTTGTCTCTCATATCGCAAAACAGTTATTCAATACTTATTTTAAAATTTTTTGAGAAATTTAAATTAAACGGTCGATCAAAATGATAGCATAAATCAGTTCTTTTGCTCTTTTTTTGGAGATACAGAGAAATTGGATAATTAGTAGCAAAAGTTGAGGAAAGACTTTTTGTAAATATAAGATGAAAAACATGTTATTGTTTTTGTATGGTTTCAGCGCTGATTACAAGACACGGATCATTAAATTGAGTCGAAAGAGAGACTCGACTCAAAGACTTTTTCAGTATATTTTCTCCTCTTTTCAAATGCCAAATGTGTTCGCGAATCGAATTACAGATGAGTTTTAAACTCTTAGGTCTTACATAATTAAAGCCGACAATTGAGTGCAGGGATGGCCAAGATTTCCGATCGAACAAGTTTTCAGTGCGAAATGCTGAAGGCCTAACCTATGTTGGGCTTACACTTGATTTATGCCACTTTTTAAAGTGACTTTGATTACCAAATAAATAAGAATCTAGAATTTCATTGAATATTTTACTTATAGTGAATTGACTAAGAACCACCAGTGATTAGGAGCACCCACAATCAATTTAAATTCAAAATCTTGATGAAGATTCTATAAAAATTCTTTAAATTAATGATCAAAGAAAATTTATATGCAGAATGTAATATAATCAATGAAGTTTAGGTTTATAAATTATAATTCAAATGAAAGTAGCATGAAATTATTGCTCTTACTCAGCATATTTGCGTAGACTTATTTAAGTATATTTTTAATAACCTTCATTAGTGTTTTTCTACTTAATCTTGATTAACTTGGTCTATAATTAACATTTAACCAGGAATGGAGCCAGAATATTAAATTACCAAAACCTTATCTTAGAATAAAACTAAAATTTTTCATTCAATCTATCAATTTATTTGAAAGATTACTAAAAACTAATAAAATTATTAAACCAAATGCTTTGGCGAAATGTGTGTCGAAAGGAATTCCAGTTTTGTATAAACAGTAAATATTTTGATAGTTATGTGATATTCAATCAGTTAAATAATGATTAGTTTTTTTCTCATTCCTTAAATATTAAATGTATTTCTTGGCTCTTAATTAATAGATAATTGAATATCGATTCAAAGTATTTATTGTTATCATTGAATCGTAAATTCTATAGTATTTCATAATATATTCTCTCAAATGAATTAAATTTATTTTTCTTCATTCAATGCAAAGAGTAATGAGTATTGAATTCATTTTACTCGAAACCAAATATTTTTAGAATAAATATTTTAAATGTCATTCAATTCAAGAGTATATTTATCTATAAACGACTTCAAAGAAATTCTTTATACTAAAAAATCATTTTCAGCCTAAATAGCGATTAAATATTTTGAATATAAGTATAATTTAGACAAAAATCACATAAAATTTGAATAATGTTTAAAATATTGTGAAACTATATAAACGTAATTATAATTATAATAAAAGCCTTATCGCAAATATTATCTAAAAACTGATATCAATCTAATTATGTTTTGTCCAAATATTTCTAATTCAAAGACCAAAAGGCTATTTATTGAACTAAAATGATCTGATCCTTAACTGTCTTTTTCTTCTTATTCTCTATTTATTGAATTATTCAAAAACAAGTAAAGAATTTAAATAATTTAAAATAGTTTTAGAGAAGAATAAAATTAGTTTAACGATTGATATAATCGTCTTTTGCTATTTAAGTTGTCTAAGTATAAGAAGTAGATCTTAAAAGGTCTTATCGTTTGGATCGCAATTAAACGCTTTGTTCTTAAAGGAGAGCATCATTTCGTCTGTCGCTCTCTTTCTTATCGCTAATTATGAGACCCTTAAGAGTGCCTTAACTTTAATGAAATGCCTTTGGACTACATTTTCGATAACAACAATAATATATTAGTTAAAAGAGATGCAAAAAATATTTATAGAGAAATATTTTTGTATAATATTCACAACAAAAGAGAGAGAAATCCTCGAATTTTTTTCGATGAATGAAGAATTTTGATATTAATATTTTTTAGTGTCATTTATATTCTACTCTATTAAAAATATGTCACAACAGTAGAGAAAAATATGTTAACATTATTTAAAGAAAGAGACGATTTGCCGAAAGATAAGAAAAAGTTAATAAATACCAACATTTCATAAACGGGACAAAAATCGAGCGATAAATCAAATGTTGAACTAATCTCTCAGAAAAATAATTTATTATTATATACTTTCTTAAGTTAATAAATAAATAAATAAATATTAACTGAATTTCTTCGACGAATAATCGGCGACTGAAATGATAAACAGTATAACAGTTTAACCGATACTGTATTTCAATAAGTAGTACATAAAAAGATTACAATTTACAGCATTCTTAATGAACACTAAAAGATTATACCTTTTACTTTCAAATAAGACTGGTTAATTGAATTCCTTTATTTTGAAAATCTCCTTTAAGGCTAATAAGGGTGAGCAAGCAACATCAAAGAAATATTCAGCAAAGCTTCAAAACTTAACAAATTTAAAAATCATTGGAAGAAGAAATGCCTGGAAGTCATCAGAGAATATTGTATTTTGAGTAAAATCATTTTGTATCTAGATTCTAAACTAATAAGAAGCTTTGCATTTTTCACACATCTAAAGATTTATGTTTGAATGAAAAAAATGTGCTAGCACAATCTATTGAACAATGTCTGTGGTATTTGGTTAAAGAATTTGTGTGTAACCCGTTGTGAGTGAGCACATCCACAGCATATCCACTCAGAAATTCCCCAAATCATTGACGTATCAAATGATTCCTTAAGTGTCAAAACATTAAATAGAGTTTAAAATTGCATTTTTCTCATACTTGAGGGTAAAATATCCGATAAAAGAGAGAAATTAGATAATCAATAATCTTAACTCATCTCAAAACTATTTCTTTCACTTAAAGTTTTATTAATTTTATTTCAAATATAAAATCTTAAATCAAAATAAACTTTGAAAAGTCGGTCTCAAAACATATTATGAGAGAGTCGGTCATAAAAAAGCATTTTTTACGACTAGAGGCTATCGAAACCCCGATTTTTTCAAAGTCAAGACATTTAAAAAATAGGTGATTTGAAAACTCTCTCCGAGCAGATGTTTGTCTGTCATCGGCCGCTCTTTTTTGAAGAGTATTTGGTTTTGAAATTCACTAAAAATACTAATAAATAAATCAATTAAATTGAAAATGTTTTTCAAAAAATCGGAGTAAATTTTAGAACATATTCTGACATCTCTTTTGAAGTCAAATCACTTATCGTTTATTTGAGTGAAACGAATAGAAATTGAAAATTAAATTCAATGAAAAATTTATTATTTGCTGAAACGGATACCGAAAGTCTATTTTTAAATCAAATAAAAAAAATTCTTTAATGGATGAAAGAGAGGACAGACTTTAATCAAATCATGTTTTCTTCTCATTCTAAATGGAGAGACATATTGGACACAGTCTTAGAATCAGATGTTTCATATGGGCTTTCCGGTAGAGTTCACTCAATTTTTAATATAATTTTAGGTCCGAAACATAAAAAAGTCAGTTAAACGTCAACTTTAGAAAAAGGGTGAACGAAATAAGTGATCAGAGAAGAATATAACGTTTCACTCAATCCGTTTCTCTATCAATAGTCACTTGGACTGAGTTTATGTCAATTTAGTGAAAAGTTTCCCAAATAGAGCGACATATCCTGTTTTGGCTCTTAATTATTTATGGCCTTCTTTTAAGAGGCGCTCACTTTCTCCCTGAGAGCACAGGCTTAGTGAGAATCATCACAAGTCTTGTCCAAATGATTGTAAACTGTGGTCATTTTACATGCCTTCCTAATGGAAGTCTCAAATAAGTAAATGTGCGCCCATTTCTCCACATGTGTTCACTGATGTCCTCCTCCTTCAGACAGACGAGTATTATATGAAATGATATGACATATAATACGCTAAATAATGACTCTATAGATCTCAGTGTATCCAAAATGAACTCAAACTTAGTTTTTAACTAAATTAGAAGAGAGAGAGAGAGAGAGAGAGAGAGAGAGAGAGAGAGAGAGAGAGATCGTGTGACACATCTTTTGATTTATTGCTA
>JAQFZI010000632.1:0-14133 GCA_034695605.1 Eupelops occultus
GTCAATGAGGCTCTTCGCGTACATCAGAAGAATATCACTTCTTTAATGTTTAAATTATTAGAGGTTTACTTTAATTATATTTAATTTTTTTTATTTGGTTTTTAAATACTTTTCTCTTTATTACTAAAGACTGAAAACGAAGAAAATGTTTTGGTTTGTCTTCGGATAATCATTGAACTCCACAAACAATATCGGCCCACATTCAGCGAAGAAGTATGTCTTTGATTCCAATCGTTTAAATGATTTTATTTTGTTTGAAATGATGACAAAAACGCTTTGAGTGTTCATTGAATTGCTATTTGTATGGCATCACAGCTCTTCTTATGACCAATGATTCTTTAGCTGATAAGATCTGAACTTTCCTTTAGATTACTTTAAGACATATCTTATTTTTAATTAGTTTCTAATTCAATTTATTCTTCTGTCTTCAGATCAAAAACTTCTTACAATCAGTTAAGAAGATATACAAAGATCTGCCTCAGAATCTCGCAAAGATTTTTGAGCCCAAACCTCCCATTAAAGTGTCGGACATAACAGAAGTTAATATCGAAACACTTCTCAACGAAACGTTTACCATAACTAACATTCAGACAGAAAAGAAGAATCCGGACGGAAGTGTCATTTCATTCAATTTGATTCCAAAGGCTATTCTTTCACTCAAAGTTTTGGCCGAATTGCCGATTATTGTGGTTCTTATGTATCAATTATACAAAATCAATGTCCATCAGGACGTGTCTGAATTCATACCCCTAATAATGGTTACAATCACTCTTCAGCCAACCGCTCAGCACAGGTATATTTCAAGAGAATGTGTTTCTTAACAAAAGTTTATCCATATTTCAATAATTACAGAATGAGTCAGGCTTTCAATAAAGAGGTTTATGTGGACTTTATGGCCGCACAGATCAAAACGCTATCATTTTTGGCATATATTGTCCGCATTTATCAGGTATTCATTAAATTGTTTTCATTAAACTTTAACTAATATTTAATTCAGGAAATTGTAAAAACCCATTCCAATCAACTCGCGAGAGGAATGTTAAGTCTTCTCACTTACTGTCCTCAAGAAGTGGCTCACCTGAGAAAAGAGCTGTTAATAGCAGCCCGACATATATTGGCCACTGATTTAAGACTAAGTAATTAAATTGTTTTCAATTTGTTTTTATAATTAATAACATTTTTTGAAATAAGATTTCGTGACTTCTATCGAACAACTCTTTGAAGAAAATATTTTAATTGGAAACGGATGGACAGCATATGACTCATTGCGACCACTGGCCTATAGCACAGTCGCTGATTTAGTGCATCACATCAGAACTCATTTGCCTTTAAAAGACTTGGCGGCAGCAGTCAGTGTGTTTTCAAAGAACGTGCATGATGAGTCTCTCCCCACCAGCATTCAGACCATGTCCTGCAAACTATTACTCAATTTAGTCGAATGTATTCGAGTTAAGTCAGAACAGGAATCCATTAACGCTCGCGATTTACTGATGCGAATGCTTGAAGTCTTTGTCATTAAATTTAAGAACATATCAACTCTTCAGTTGCCGGCACTAAACCAGAAAACGAAGCCCATTCCTATTCCCCCTCCTGTTACTATTACTACTACTACTTTGGCTTCACAATCGACTCCTGTTTTGGAAGGGAACAAATTCGATGATCTCAAGTTCGGGGGCTTCCAGTCGGGTATTGGAGACGCCGCCGCTAAAGATGACAAACCGAAATTTGGATTTCCTGCTTCTCCGGCCGTTAACTATTCGGTTACTGATTGTCGCAGTTTAGTCAAGACATTAGTATGTGGTGTAAAGACTATCACATGGGGTATACCATCACTGAAACTCCCGGGTGAAGCCATACAACAGACGCCACCAAATGTTAAACAATTTCATCCGAAAGAGACGATTGTATTCATTCGTTTAGTCAAATATGCGATGCAAGCCCTCGACATCTATTCATTGACCGGTTCTAACCCCTCTGCCAACACTCCCAGTGCTAATCCTAATCAACCGGGAGGTCGACCACCAGTTATGAATACTGTTCGATCTAAAGAAGAGAAAGAAGTGTTGGAACACTTTGCGGGTGTCTTCACGACAATGAATCCGCAGACATTCAATGAAGTGTTTTCAACTGTAATCGATTATGTCGTCGAACGCATTAACCAGAACTATGCCCTACAGATTGTGGCCAACAGTTTTCTCGCCAATCCTCAAACGTCTCCCATTTTCGCAACAATTCTTGTCGAGTATTTGTTGGAAAGGATGGAAGAGATGGGCTCTAATATGGAAAAGTCTAATCTATACCTAAAATTGTTTAAATTAGTGTTCGGTTCGGTTTCACTCTTTGCCGCTGAAAACGAACAGATGCTTAAACCACACCTCCATTCTATAGTCAACCGATCCATGGAGTTGGCCCTCACAGCAAAAGAACCCTATAATTACTTTTTACTGTTGAGAGCACTCTTCCGTTCTATTGGTGGTGGAAGTCATGATCTGTTATATCAGGAATTTCTGCCGCTTCTTCCGAGTCTTCTTCAGGGACTTAATAGTCTTCAAAGCGGTTTACATAAACAACATATGAAAGACCTGTTCGTCGAACTCTGTTTAACAGTTCCGGTTCGACTGAGTAGTCTATTGCCTTACTTACCTATGCTTATGGACCCATTAGTGTCGGCACTAAATGGATCACAAACTCTGGTCAGCCAAGGATTGCGTACATTAGAACTCTGTGTCGACAATCTTCAGCCAGATTTTCTTTATGAGCACATCCAACCGGTTAGAGCAGAGCTAATGCAAGCCCTTTGGAGAACTCTTCGAAATCCGGCCGACAATATATCTCAGGTCTCTTTTCGAGTGTTGGGAAAGTTTGGGGGCGGAAACAGAAAAATGATGACAGAACCACAAAAACTCGAATTCAATGAGAATAGGGAGGGCTTTAATACCAATGGCTCTACTATTGTTGTACTATTTCAAGAGCACAGGACAGCAATCAATCAACCTGTCGATCGAGTAATTGAAACGGCATTTAATGCACTTAAATCTTCGAGTACTGATCCTTTCTATAGGAAACAGTGTTGGGAAGTCATAAAAGGCTATTTGGCGGCACATATTCAACAACAACAGGCAGAGGATGAAAAGTATCGGATCCAACATTTCTTTACTCATCCAAGTTTTACGAACTCTGAAATCAGTCCAATCAACGGCCCCTTCTATAAGTGTCCCGACAATGAACTGAGGAAAGTCCATGAAATGGCTCTGACGGGTATGTTTGTTGCCGTCGCTATCAAAGAGTTGCGACAAGTGGTCCTCCCATTCATGGTATCAATTGTGAGGCACTACACTCTGGTTGCCATAAGCCAACAGTGCGGACCAATCAATTTGGGTGGACGTCAACATAAATTGCAAGGAATGGATCCTTTGGTGTTCATCGATGCTGTGGCCGCTATTATGGGTCACGAAGAGAAAGAGCTGTGCAAACCGGGACACTGGGCTCTGATTTTCATATTAGATACTGCAGTAGCAGTTTTGGGCAGCAAAGAGAGGGCCTGTCAGTTACCACTCTGCGAATATTTGGTGGAAAGAATGTGTTCTCTATGTTATGACAGGGCCTGGTACGCAAAATTGGGCGGTTGTATTGCTATCAAATTTTTATTCGAAAAGATGACACTTAAATGGGTGTTCGTTCATCAATATGTTCTTCTAAAAGCACTACTCTTTGTTATGATGGATCTAACTGGAGAAGTGTCGTCGGGTGCTGTCGATATGGCCAAATCCAATCTTGAAAAGATGCTGACCTATTGTGGAAATCCCATTATAGTCGATGGAACAAACACTGACTTAATTGAAGCCCAACGAAAATCACTTCATGAAGTAACTCAAGAATTGGTACGTCAGGTCACGTCCCCCAACACTTGTGTCAGAGAACAGGCAATGCATTCATTGCAAGTGTTGGCAAAAGTCAGCGAAAAGAGTGTCACAGAAATAATGGAACCGCACAGAGACATATTGGCCGATATGATTCCCCCGAAGAAACACTTACTCAGACACCAACCCGTCAACGCACAGATAGGTCTTATGGATGGCAATACTTTCTGTACAACATTAGAGCCCAGGCTTTTCACAATTGATATAACAGTTCAGGAACACAAAGTCTTTTTCACTGAACTCTACGGTCTTTGCGAAGCAGAGGACTCACATTTAATGAAGTTTCCTTGTTATAAGAATGTCACAAATCTGGTACCACTCAGAAAGTCGGCTCTGAGAGCGTTAGCGGCCTGTCATTACATCCAACAGTGCAAAGACAAAATTTTTGTGGTTCTTATGAAAGCTCTGAACTCTAAAGATATGGAATTACAGCAAACGGGTTATGAGTGTATGAAAAAGTTCATAAGTCATGTCCACATCGATCACGAAGTACTTCAACAGAATCTGCGACCACTTCTACTAATTTTGGGTGACTTCAGAGCACTCAACCCTAATGTCATTCAAAAAATTAGTTTTATGACTAAACTATTTCCTAATATTTTTAACGAAAAACTTTGCGATCAAATGATTATTCATTTGCAGAAATGGACCGAAACTTCTATTCGAACCCTTCGGAGCGGACAGAAAAATACCGAAGAATTGAAGACTTGCGCCGCAATTATAAACTTATTTCATGAGATATCTTCTGCGAGCACTCGATTTGTTGAACCGCTCATGAGTTTAGTTTTCAAAACTGAAAAGCAGATTATGATTGAACCTGGCAGTAAACTCAGAGAACCACTCAGAAAATTTCTTAAGAGATATCCCGAACAGACTATTGACCTGTTATTTGTCGAACGGAATATTTATGAGGACCAGATTTTTAGATTTGTTAAGGTTTGTCATTAAATCTATGTTTTCACTCAAATTATAATTTCATTCTTTTCCTTAGTATTTACTAAAAGGCATTGACGGACAGGTCTTCAGACATATAGTCAGCCAAAATGTGCACAAACTGGTGAAGATGGCTAAAGGGCCGATCGTAATACAAGAAAGAGTGCCAGTGCCTCCAACACCACCACCACAGCCATTACCCCAACCATCTCAGTCACCCGGAGCAGATGGAACAGTAACCTCACCACCAGTTGCTGTCTCGCCATCACCTCAACAGACAAAGACAGTTCCCGTCACTTATATATTGCAATTTCAAGCAGTGTCAATTACTTCCATTCTTGTAAAACATGACGAACATTGGTTGGCCGGACAGCAGGAATTGGTGGATACACTCAAACAGGTCTGGAGCTCTGAAGGCTTTCACAATAAATATGTAGGAAATGATTGCAATGATTACAATCATTGGAAAGAACCCAAACTTTTAGCCAAATGTTTACTGAATTACTTCCAACAAAACCCGAGTGATATCGAACTGTTGTTTCAATTGTTGCGGGCGTTTATGGGCCGATATTTATGTGAATTCGATTTTTTGAGGGACTTCCTCGAGACCACTGTCGCCAGTAATTATACCATCGAATGGAAACGTCAGGCGTTCTTCAAATTTGTTGAAATATTCCATAATATGTCGTTCCCACAAGAATTGAAGGCTAAAATTCTTCAGTATGTAATCGTTCCCGCATTCAGTATATCCTTCGAGAGAGGAGAAGGAGAGAAACTGATTGGTGGACCGCCAGCTCCCGAACACGACAATCACGATAATCTGATCAGTGTTTTCATTAATCGTGTTATAGATCCGGACAATCCATTCGGAATGACTGACTCCGTTCGCATACTTTTGCTACAATTTTCGTGTCTATTAGTAGAACAGGCGTCCCCTCATATACACGACGCCGCCAATAAACGACAGGGTAATAAATTGCGAAGACTTATGACTTTTGCCTGGCCCTGCCTTCTGGCCAAGAACTGTGTGGATCCGGCCACAAAATACCATGGGCACCTCCTATTGGCCCACATTATCGCCAAATTTGCTATTCACAAACGGATTGTCCTCCAAGTATTCCATTCTTTACTCAAAGCATTTGCAGTGGAGGCGAGAACTGTAGTCAGACAGGCCTTAGAGATATTGACGCCAGCAATGCCTCAACGAATGGAAGACGGAAACACCATGCTCACTCACTGGACTAAAAAAATCATTGTCGAAGAGGGACATACTTTGGCGCAATTGGTTCATATGTTGCAGTTATTGGTCCGTCATTACAACGTTTATTATCCTGTGCGCCACCATTTGATCCAACACATGGCGACATCAGTCCAGCGCCTGGGCTTCACTCCGAACGCAACGATCGAACACAAGAAAATTGCTGTCGATTTGGTAGAAGTCATCATCAGATGGGAGTTCCAGAGATTGCGTGAAGATCAGGACCAGACATCAACGCCATCACCAATGGCTGTGGACAGTCCAACTACAGCTGCTCAGCGTTTACCTCGACCAAGTCCTATTCCATCAGTACCTGGAATAGGCAAACCAATGCCTGTGGACAGTAATAAGCCAATAGAAAAGATTCATTCGGATGCAGTGGTAAACTTCTTGTTGCGGTTGGCCTGCCACGTCAATGAAACCGCCACTAATGTTGGCTCTAATGGCGAAATGCTATCCCGTCGTTGCGTTAATCTATTAAAGAACGCACTGAAAGTGTGGCCAAACTCTGACCTCAAACTTCAGTGGTTCGATAAACTGTTAGCGACTGTCGAACAGCAACAACCAAATTATGGAAATATCTGTACAGCACTGGAACTGCTTTGCTTTTTATTGACAATTCTACGAAAAGAAGTAGTTCTGACCAGTTTTAAGCCACTCCAGAGAGGAATCGCACTCTGCATGACTTGCAATAATTCAAAAGTAATTCGTTCGGTGCACAACCTATTGTCACGACTGATGAATATGTTTCCTCCTGAGCCGACCACATCCAATGTGGCCTCAAGACACGATGAATTGGACACACTCTACCAGTCGGTCAATAAAACAATACACGACGGGCTCAACAACTATGAGAAAAACACCGGCGCCTCTCCTTCTACGCTCTTCAGTACTCTTATGATCCTGAAAGCTGCCTGTCTTAACAACCCGTGTTATATCGATAGACTGATCGTTCCATTTATGCGGGTCCTCCAGAAGATGGCTCGTGATCATCTGCAGCCACCGACACCTCCTGACCTCAATGTTCCGATGGCTACTGAATTACTTATTTTAAGTCTGGATTTGGTTAAGAATAGAATTGGTGTTATGGGTCAGGAAATGAGGAAAGCCTTTATTCAGACAATACTCGTCGGACTTATTGAGAAGTCGAATGATCCCAAAGTTATGAAAGCCATCACCAAAATGGTGGAGGATTGGGTAAAAAATAAAGGCCCTTTTGGTGCAAATCAGGCGCCAATTCTTCGGGAAAAGGCATTACTATTGAATCGAATGATGAATCACATCGAGAAGCGATTCCCCGACGATCCCGAACTGAACGCCAATTTTCTGGAATTAATTAATTACGTCTATCGCGAAGAGACACTTAAAAACAGTGATCTGACTCCCAAATTGGAGCAGGCATTCATGGCTGGGCTCCGGTGCACTCAACCCCACATTAGAGCCAAGTTTTTCGAAGTATACGACGCGTCTATGAGAAGACGTCTTCACGAAAGACTTATGTATATCGTGTGCTCTCAAAACTGGGAGACAATCGGACAACACTTTTGGATTAAACAATGCATCGAATTATTAATGATAACTGCAGTCAATACAGTCACCATTCAGAGCGCCAACCCGTCAGCGATGTTGCCTTCAGTCACATCTGTCATAAGTTTAGGGGACCAACAGGAGAAGGCATCCTTCGCTAACCTTTCCACTGAAATGATGGAAGTGGACGTATGTCCAGACAAAGAAGACGAGGATATGGTTGAAACTCTTGATTTGAATGCTGGAGAGGAGACGCGTGGCTCAGTCAATCTTAATGACCCCTTGACCTCTAGTGTTTTGGCTGCCGGTGGTGTTCGCCGTCCGAGTACTCCATTAGACCCGAAACAACACTTACAAACAATTCTTTTAAGACAAACAAAGTTTTTGGACACACTCCGTGAAACTCGTGTCTCGACATTTCTAACAGCAATGAGTCAACTCTGTCATATGGACACAACACTAGCACAGCATATTTGGATCCAAATGTTTCCGCGAATCTTTAAAATATTGAGTGAACGCCAACAAAATCTTTTAGCACTAGAATTAGTGCCATTCCTTTGTTCGGGCAGTCATGTGGTTCAGAAAGACCATCACCCGAGCGCTATCGGCACTTTCATGGAGGCGGTAGCCCTATGTTCCCCTCCCATTACAATCAGGCCGTGTCTTCTCCGTTATTTAGGAAAATCCCATAATCTGTGGCACAGAGGGGCTATCCTTTTGGAAAACGCTTTCGACAAAGCCGGTGCTCTGACAGCATTAGGTGCGTCCACATCACAACCAAAAAGCACCAGGGCCACCACATCAGAAGATTCCGATTCGATTGCAATTCCAACTTTATCTCAAACTCACGAAGCTTTGGACGCTTTGGCAGACATTTACGAACTCTTGAAAGAGGAAGACCTATGGAGTGGGCTCTGGCAGAAAAGAGCCAAATATAACGAAACAGTGATTAGTATTGCTTACGAACAACAAGGTTATTTTGAACAAAGTCAGGGCGCATTTGAATTGGCGATGACTAAAGCACGTAATGATTACAACACAACTCCCGCTCCCGTTTCTCTTCAGGGGGAGTATAAATTATGGGAACGCCATTGGATTCGTTGTTCTAAAGAATTAAATCAATGGGATCTTCTCCTGGATTATGGAAATTCAAAGAACTGCGCCAATCCATTCCTAGTTTTGGAGAGTGCCTGGAGAGTTCCCAATTGGCCACTCATGAAAGACTCGCTCTTCCAAGTGGAAGCCAATTGCCCGAAAGAGATGGCGTGGAAAGTGGCCCTCTATAAGGGCTATAACGCCATTTGCAATCCCGACGAACATAACTTAGGAATGGTCGACAAAATGGTAGAGCTCTCGACTAATTTGTGTATCAAAGAGTGGCGCCGTTTGCCTCATGTGGTGAGTCAGGCACATATTGTCTTATTACAGGCCGCCCAACAAATTATGGAACTACAAGAGGCCGGACAAATACATACCGGACTCCTTCCTAATAATATCGGTCGCAATTCAAGTCTTCACGACATGAAAGCCATTGTAAAGACGTGGAGAAACCGATTACCTGTTTTAGCCGATGACCTGAGCCATTGGTCAGATATATTCACGTGGAGACAACATCACTATCAGGCAATTGTATCCCACTATGACTCTAATAATGCCATTCAGAACGCAGCCAACACCGCTGCCAATGTCCTCGCTGTAGGCGCTCAGAATGATCCACAAGCTTCGCACGCAATGCTTGGAGTTCACGCCTCCGCTCAGTCTATCATACATTACGGAAAGATTGCCCGAAAACATAATCTCGTGAGTGTATGTCTGGACTCACTCAACAGAATTCATACCATTCCTAGTGTTCCACTCGTTGACTGCTTCCAAAAGATCCGACAACAGGTCAAATGTTATCTTCAATTGTCAAACACTTGCGGGAAGAATGAACTGCAGGAAGGGCTGGAAGTGATTGAGTCAACAAATTTGAAGTACTTCTCAAAGGAAATGACGGCTGAGTTCTATGCACTGAAAGGTATGTTTTTGGCACAAATCGGTCGCTCAGATGAGGCCAACAAAGCATTCAGCGCTGCCGCACAAATGCACGACACTTTGGTCAAGGCGTGGGCTCTTTGGGGCGATTACTTGGACTCTATGTTCACAAAAGACAGGTGGGAATCACGACAAATGGAAATAGGAGTGTCAGCTCTGACCTGCTATTTACACGCCTGTCGTCACCAAAATGAAAGTAAAGCCCGAAAATATTTGGCGAAAGTGTTGTGGCTCTTGGGGTACGACGACGACAAACAGTCTTTGGCAGAAGCCATCGAGAAGTACAACGTTGGCGTTCCCCCCAACAGTTGGCTGCCATGGATTCCTCAGTTAATGACATGTCTTATTCGAAATGAGGGAAAAGTTATAATGAATATCGTATCACAAGTGGGCCGAGTCTTTCCTCAAGCCGTGTATTTCCCAATTCGTACCTTATATTTGACTCTAAAGATGGAACAAAGAGAGAAATATAAGACCATGGCTATTTTGAACGCAGCACAAAACGCTGCGCAGGCAAACCAGAGCCAATCTCAATCGGCCCCCAATTCACAATCAGATTCAACAAATACTGGTTCTGAAGGACAACCATCGACTCAATCACAGCCAACACAACAGACATTACCTGATCCACAATATAGAGCAACACAACCAATGTGGCGGTGCTCTCGTATAATGCATATGCAAAGGGAATTACATCCGACAACTCTCTCATCACTCGAAGGTATTGTCGACCAAATGGTTTGGTTCCGTGAGAACTGGTATGAAGAGGTATTGCGTCAGTTGAGACAGGCTTTGGCCAAATGCTATGCCGTCGCTTTTGAGAACAGGGCTAATGTGGCCGAAGCGTTGGTGACCCCCAATACTTTGAATTTTGTCAAAAAACTGGTCTCGACTTTCGGTATAGGGATAGAGAACGTGTCCTCTTCGGCCAATGCACCAAATTTAGCCACTGCTGCATCAGAATCCTTAGCGCGAAGAGCACAGGCTACAGCTCAGGATCCTGTCTTCCAAAAAATGAAGGGTCAGTTTACGACAGACTTCGATTTTAACGCTCCCGGAGCCATGAAATTACATAATCTGATCACAAAACTGAAGAAATGGATTAAAATTCTTGAGGCGAAGACCAAATTATTGCCGAAATCTCTTTTAATTGAAGAGAAATGTAAAATATTGAGTAATTTTTCGCAACAAACGGCAGATGTGGAACTACCAGGGGAGTTCCTTTTACCCAAACAAAGCAATTACTACGTGAGGATCGCCCGCTTTATGCCAAGAGTAGAAATCGTCAGCAAACATAATACAGCCGCCCGTCGGCTCTATATTAGAGGTCATAACGGAAAGATTTATCCTTATTTGGTGGTCAACGACTCGTGTCTGAGTGATGCCAGACGTGAAGAAAGAGTCCTTCAGTTGCAAAGACTTTTGAACCATTATTTGGGAAAACAAAAAGAGACGGCCAGACGTTTCTTAAATTTCACAGTTCCCCGAGTGGTGGCCGTCAGCCCTCAAATGCGTTTAGTTGAGGATAACGTCAGCTCAATATCATTATTAGATATATATAAACAGAGGAACGCCCGCAGAAACATAGAACACGACCAGCCCATTGCTAAATACTATGACCGTTTGGCCAACGTTCAGGCCCGAGGATCACAGGCTAGTCATCAGGTGTTGCGCGACATTCTTAAAGACATTCAGTCGACAATGATTCCGACCAGTCTTATAAAAGAATGGGCGGCGCAGACATTTCCTTCAGCCACTGATTTGTGGACTTTTAGAAAACAGGTATTTTTGACGCTTTCGTTCAAATAATTTTTGTACTTATGCTTTGTATGTCTGTCCCCGCAGTTCACACTTCAACTATCTTTGGCCGGATTTGCAGAGTTTGTACTTCACTTGACTCGACTCAATCCAGATATGATGTATATCCATCAGGACAGTGGTCTCATGAATGTGGCCTATTATCGTTTCGATATCGACGACAGTACAGGTATTCTCTAATTTTAAACCAAAAAAAAATTATTAATCGTTTATTTTTAGGTGAATTGGACGGCAACCGACCCGTCCCTTTCAGATTAACTCATAACATATCAGAACTGATATCATGGATGGGAATGTCTGGTCCGCTGACGGCTTCAATGATAGCATCTGCCCGTTGTTTCGTTACTCCATCTTTCAAAATACAATCTATTTTGAGGGCTGTTCTTAGAGATGAGATAATGATGTGGCACAAGAAGGTATGCCACAAATATTAATAAGAGTTCAAAAATGTTCAAAACTAATACTTTAGACACAGGAAGACGTAACGACTGTTAACCCATCCGGAGAAATGACAATCGATGGCGAAACACTCATTAATTTGGTGAACAAAGCCGTCGCCGCCATTATGTCCAGACTTCAGAGTGAGTCCCAATTGATTTCAATTCAAAATTCTAATTCAAATTTTGTGCTCAGGTTTGGCCATCTTTGAGGGCACAGATAGCAAAGTGGCTACTTTAGTAGCGGCAGCCAATTCGCCAGACAACCTGTGTCGAATGGACCCGGCCTGGCACCCGTGGCTCTAATTCTCATTATATTATATTTAAATGCATTTTACGATAAATATATTAATTCATTATTTTATAAATTGATTGTATTTTTTTGTATTCAATTGAAAAACAAAATTATTAATTAAATTTCTTATTATTATCATTATTATGATCTCGCTCATCTAAATAAAAGTTTTTGAATTTAATCGAATATTTATTGAAAAGATATTAATTGATTGAAGACTAAAAAAGTGAAGAATTTGTTGAAATGGGTAATAGAAAGTCAAAGTACACCACTCTTCAAAGTGCAACCAAAATGAGTAAAACCATTGACGGAAATACAATCAATAAGACAATTAAGTTACGATTCTTCACCAAAGATCAGATTAAACGGATCAGAGAAGATCCCGAAACTCACATTGATTTGAAAGTTATGTTATCCGAACCCTATTCTCAATTCACTAAAATTAAAGATACTTTATATATGACTGGAGTGGGAGGACTGACCAAAGAAAACATTAAGAAAAACAACATTAAGTTTTTATTAAATGTGACGTTTGAAGCACCAAAATATTGGGTTAAAGGCATCGAATCGTTTAGAATTCCGGTCTTTATTTCAATTGATTTTAAAGTCCATCCATTGATTAATTTGATTCATAGGTTGAGAACACAGACCCAAACATTTCTATTTATTTCAATGAAGTGTCGGAACTGATTATAGAATTAACGAAAACATCAAAGAATGCGGTCATCTTTTGTACGGATGGTTGTGGACGGTCAGCCACTATAGTCTTAGGTAAGTGCTCTATATATTCTTATGATTTGTCTGAAATGTGAATATTTTTAGCGATTTTAATGCAAGCCTTTCGTATGACTCTCGCAAATGCCTACTATTATGTAAAGTATAGGCGACCAGTGATAAGACCTTCCGACCAACACTGGGAACAACTAATAGATTTCGAACACAAACTGTTTGGTGAAAATACTGTAAGTATGGTCGAAGTTTTTGATCCGTCCGGCAATTTATTAAAAGTTCCAGAGGTTTACCTCTAATAAGATTCACTCATTTGTACAAAATATTTATCCATTAATTTACAAAACAAAACAAAATTCTAAAATTAATCAGAAATTCAAACAAAATAAAAAGCATTTTCTTAAACGATTCCATTGTTTTTCAATACCCGGATTCAAATACATAAATGGATGTCTTGGGACAAATTTAGTCTATTCTATACTAAGAATATTCCGTGTCTTTCATAATAATACGAAATAACTGC
This sequence comes from Eupelops occultus, assembly GCA_034695605.1. Taxonomy (NCBI): domain Eukaryota; kingdom Metazoa; phylum Arthropoda; class Arachnida; order Sarcoptiformes; family Phenopelopidae; genus Eupelops; species Eupelops occultus. The sequence continues at coordinate 13,475 of JAQFZI010000632.1, forward strand.
TCAAAAACATTAAACTAAAGATTGTTTTTATAACAAATTTAATAACGAATAATAATTTAAATAAAATTTACGGATTATATGACTATATGTCTGATCCTTTGAAAACTAATTTTGATCGGTGAAAGAGGACGTCTTTCTCATCCATTTTCTTTGATCAGATGATTAAATGACAATAAATTCTAAGAAGTGATTCATTTCTAAGAAATGTATAAAGAGTTTAATTTTTCATTTTTTTATTTGAGTGTTTGAAGGGTGGGATGGGATGAAAACCCATTACTTTTACTGAAGGTTATCGTCAGTCCGTTATTGTCCTCTAAGAGTAGTAATTAAGTAACCAAAACAAAAGCATATGATTATAATTATGTGAAATTTTGCAAAAAACTTAACATTTAATTACACTTTTAAACCAAAATTTCAATTTTAATGACTTTCAAACATATATTTTAAGTGAATTCAAATGATATTTAAAAATTCGAATACCCTTTCAATTAACAAAATTATTATAAAAATTAAACGCAACTAATGTGTAACTGAAGACACCGAGAAAATACTTTTAGGTATCCCAATGCAAATTAAATACCATGTACAGTCAAAATCAAAAAGGTGTGTTTGAACCCAATCTTTAAAATTATTGAGCTTACTCATCAACTAATGTTTTT
>JAQFZI010000633.1:0-14124 GCA_034695605.1 Eupelops occultus
ACTACCTAGTAAAGTTTAGAAATTATTTTAATGGACAGCCTTATGCGCAGAATATGGTCACATAGTATGACGTAATACAATCACGCTTTGGTTTTTTTGACGATTACTTTAGTTATTAATTACGGCTTTATTTGATCGGAAAATTCAATAAAAATTGCAAAAATCACTTACATTTAGCTTAAATCGATTTACTCTTTTCTTAACATTTTTTATTAGACCCATAATTAAAAGAAAAAAGAGTTTTATAACAATTTAATAAATTTTAAAAGTGTTTTCACATATGTTTTTCATATCGAAAACAAATAATCAATTGATTGTTATAATGACATCATTGACATCATTGATGAATATGAAAAAACCCTTTAAATAACACGTTTTGTTTTATTTTTAAAATTCAAGTTTTTCTATATTTTATTTGTTTATTGCATTCAATTGTTGGCTAAATTGGTATTTCATTGATTACCTAATGTGGAAGTATTTCAAGATTACAATTATTGATTGTTATCTTTAATGGTATTCAAATAAATTGAGAGCAAACTTGCGTTTAATTCAAATGCATTTCAAGTGTTTTTAGTTGACTCATAATTTCGATAATTCATTGAAACCAATAAAAAGTTGGAAAATACAAGAATTTTAAAATCATTAATCAATTTGTTTGATTGGCATTGAAATTGCATTCAGACAATAATTATGGTATTTATCGATATTTATTTTAATCTAATCCACCGTTTGATTGATTATAATTACAATAATTATTAGATTCGAAGACAACAACGGATTAGAAGAGAATATTTATATCGAAAGGCTTTAGAAGAACAGAAAAGAATTGTCACCGAGAAGAAGGAACAGATAAAACTGTCTCTAAATGGTAAACAATTTTTTTGCCAACTCTTGCTTTTAATTTGATGTCTGATTAATGTCTAGAAAACACGAAAATCCCGACTGAATTACGAGAGGGTGCGCTTCAATTGCAATCAGTCCTTGAATGGGATGACGAGGCTTCAGAACTGGTCACAAGTCATGAAGACGATGAATATCGTTGGGCAGGTGTTGAAGATCCCAAAATAGTAATAACCACTTCAAGAGACCCCTCTTCTCGTCTTAAAATGTTTGCTAAGGTTTGCATTCAATTGTTTTATTAAAATATTTAAATGTTTTTAATTAATGTTTTCAAAGGAAGTAAAACTGATTTTCCCGAACTCTCAACGCCTTAATCGAGGAAATTATGAATTGAAGCAATTGATAGAGTCGTGTCGCGCCAATGATGTCACCGATTTCATTGTCATTCATGAAACCAGAGGAGAACCGGACGGTTTGGTCATATGTCATCTGCCTTATGGGCCGACCGCTTATTTTCAATTAACGAATACAGTTATGAGACATGACATCCCAAATATGGGGACAATGTCTGAGGCTTACCCCCACTTGATATTCCATAACTTGAAGTCCCGTTTGGGTCGAAGAGTAATGAATATTCTCAAGTATTTGTTTCCCGTCCCTAAAGAAGACTCCAAACGGGTTATCACTTTCGCAAATGAAGACGACTTCATATCTTTCCGACACCATATATTCAAAAAAGCTGACGGAAAAGTGGAGCTCTCAGAAGTGGGGCCCAGATTTGAAATGAAGTTATATGAAATAAAATTGGGAACAATTGATATCTCAAATTCAGCCGATTCTGAATGGGTTTACAAACCATATATGAATACCAATAGAAAAAGAAAGTTCTTAAGCGATGAAAATCTTTAATTTATATTAAATATTGATTTAATAAATAGAAAACTTATAAATGATTTTTTCACTTAAAGTGTTTTTATTTATGAAAATAAAATATTTTTATCGAAATTCATTGCATTTCATTCTAAACAGTCATTTAATTTTAGTTTTGAGACTTTTTATCGTTGTTTTACTTTTTGTTGGATTTTATTCCTAAGAATTTGAAGGAAATGATGAGACCCGTAATGAAGAGAATCAGTTCCAGACTATAATCTATGGATAAGATCACAACACTGGATGTGGTTCGTCCAAACACGTACTCAAACAATGGCTTTTCTATATTAAGAATTTGTGTTTAAATTAGAAATTAATTTTTTAGAGACTAACCCAGGACTGCATAATAAGCAATGGTTGAGATGAAAGTTATGATTAAACCGAAATGTAGTACCAAATAGACCAACATCAAATATAATGTAAATGTGAAGACACCAATAAAACCTGTGATAAATGCAAAACAGCGGAGCAGTAGTATGATTCCCATATATGTCAATAAACTCTGTCTGTCCTCAGGATTGTAAACGAAGACAAAGTCGTCGACAGTTATATCGCAATAGTTGTTACAGTTTTTGTCCTCTTTTTGTTCATCACATTTGGAACAGTCGGGTGTATTCAGACTAATAAATGAAACGTAAATCAAAGAATGCAAACAAAAGAGGAATAAAATCATGGATAGAATGCCGAAAAGTGGTCGTAATAATGTCCAGGGGAATGTAAGTTTATTAGTTCTCCCTCTTCTCTGATTTGTCATTATTTTACTGTATTTTTGATAAAATTTGTTAATCGATTGTAAAACTGAAGAATAGAATTGAATTTTTCAAAAGTGTTTTTTTATTGCATGCGATTCCCACTATTGTTCCCATTATTGTTAAAATCATTTGAAAGCATTTTGACTATTATTCGCATTTGTTTTTCAGATTCTCTGCATTTTATTCACTTTTATATCAATTTTTATTTTATTATTGAAAAGCCTTTGAAAATCGATTTTTGAATAAAGTGTAAAATATATAATAAAGTAAAGAAGGCATAATAAATTCAAAAGCAATTTGTCCTAGTACATTCCCATTCACTCTCTAGCTTTCAATAACTGTCATTAAAATGCAATTCAAAAATAATTTTGACATTTTTCGGTTTATATATAATATGAGACAACCGTCTGTAGGAATGTCTCCACTATTTTTTGGAAGTGCAATGGAATGAGGAAAAGATTGGAATCTTTATCGTAAAAGATAATCTTGTAACTCAGACTCTGAGTCTTGTGACTAATAATTTGAGTCCTTAAATAAATTATATTTAAAGGAATTAATTGAAAATAAATTTTGTGTAAAATAATTGAAATAATAGTTATCTGTTTTGTCAGACAATTGAATGATTGCGTAACAAATGAACGCATTTCCGAAATAAATTACAAACAAAACCAAAAATCACACAAAAATCGTTATATAAATAATAATTTGTTTCTACTTTTGTCACAGAATACCGTAAAAGTATTTCCGATTCTTATGTTTAGAGAAATTCTAAAAATATATCTAAATTTCAAAATAATTTTAGGCAAAGGACGGAAAACATATAAGGAATGAATTATTTCCAAAACGATAAAAATAGAGAAAACATTGACAAAAATAATCAAATTTTTAATGAGTTCCAGAATTTATTAATCCAAAAAATTAAAGCATTAAAACAGATTTCAATAAATGAGAGGCAAAAAGGCTCGCAATTAATAATTAATTTCTTTAAACATCTGGATTTCAATTAGAGTGATTTACCTGATAACAAATGTCCCTTACAACAAATAGGCTTAACTCCTATGGAAATTGTTGAACCTTTTTTATGGCTATAAACGTTAGCAAAATATATGTAAAAAAGTACCAAATTGCGCCAGAACTTGTATTTTTTTAAAACTTTCACAAATATAGTGCTTTTATGTATAGTTAATTTAATTTGGGGGCAGCATGGTAATTCAACGTGGTACATAGTATGTGAATAACTATTTGTTATCAGGGACATTTGTTATCAGGTAAATCACTCTACTTATTTAAACTCAAAAGCCTTCAGTAAATATCGATTTATTAAACTTTATTAATATATTTTTCAACTTTTTTTCGTTTAATTCCGAACATAATTGAATAAAATAACAAAAATAGGAAATGACTTTTAAAACTAAATTTATAAAAGACGATAAAGAAAGATGAATAAGATTGTTACAAGATTACCATTAAATTAGTTTTGATATTCTAATAAAAATCCAATTGAATTAAAGAATAGCAGACTCTGTTCTTAGTATTGTTGGCAATCTCTGAGGGAGTTTCACAAATCAGTTCTTGTTATCTATAGATCAGTTTGAGGCAACTTTACATCAAACCCAAGGCTATCCTTGAACTCAATCTACAGCTGATGTTTACCTGTTTCTAACCAATCATTTTCATGGTTTTACCGAAAATGTTATTTATTTGTGAAAAAATTGAATAAAAAATGTCTGCAATTAATAACTTAATTGGAGTCAAAGCGTTCAATACATTTAGAAGATGTCATCTTTTGAACAAATGTTGTCTCAAATATCATACAATTAGTGGAGTTTACGGCTATAAACCCAAAACAAACCATATTATTGATGAAAAGTATTCCATTAAAAAGAAATGTGAAGTCAGTGGAGATATAATTGAACTAGTAAATGCATTTCGACGTAGAGGACATTTGTTGAGTCAATTGGATCCGCTTCGTCTGACAGTACCAGAAAGCAGTGATGCTCTGGAAATAGATGTCAATTATTATGCGACAAATAATTCATTGATTGATCCAAAAACAGTTCTAAATATCGTTCGAAATGAATGTAAAGTAAACGAAATTCTTGAGGTTTTAATGGAAATCTATTCCCGAAATATAAGCATTGAGTTCATGCACTTGACTGATGCCAACGAACGCTTTTGGATCGCAAACAAATGGGAAGATCTCATATCAAACACTTCATTCAGTTTTGCTGACAAAAAGCATTTGGCGTCAGATTTGCTTAAATCAGAACTTTTGGATCAATTTCTCACAAAAAAGTTTTCGTCTGTCAAACGATACGGCGGTGAAGGCTCTGAAACTATGATATCATTCTTCGAACACATTTTCAAAATAAGTGTTGAACACAACATATCAGATATTGTTATAGGAATGCCTCACAGAGCAAGACTTAATCTGTTGACTAATTCCCTCGATTATCCGCCTGTTTTGTTATTTCAAAAAATGTTAGGCAAACCTGAGTTTGATTTGAGCAAAGCTAACGGTGCAACCGGTGATGTGCTCTCACATATGTTCACTTCAATTGATAGACAATTTGGCCACAAATCAGTTCACATAATATTATTACCAAATCCCTCACATTTAGAGGCCATTAGTCCAGTAGTTTGTGGTAAAGCCAGAGGCAAAGCAATGACAAAATCAGTCGGTCCTTACAGTGAATCCAATGCTATCTCACCAGTTTTGGGGATTCAAGTTCATGGTGATGCAGCTTTCACTGGACAGGGAATTAATATGGAGACCTTAGCCATGTATAACGTGCCTCACTTTTCAGTCGACGGTTCAATTCATTTAATAGTAAATAATCAAATCGGTTATACAACTCCGGGTACAATATCTCACGGCAGGTCCTCTCGTTATAGTAGTGATGCTCTTAAAGCTATAGATTGTCCCTCCATTCATGTGAACGGTGAAGACCCAGAAAATGTTGTGAAAGCGGCCCAATTCGCTCTCGAATATAGACAAACCTTTGCTAAAGATATTGCCATTGATTTAGTCTGTTACCGGCAGTGGGGGCACAACGAGTTAGACGACCCCACATACACTAATCCTATTATGTATTCAAATATAAAGTCACGTCAAATGACTATTCCTCAGAATTATGCGAATCAAGTGCTCAGTAGTGAAGAAAAGCAGAGAATTATTGACGAATACTCATTATTTCTGAGCAAACACTTCCAAGAAGTGAATGACTATAAACCGATTAATACTAATTTCAAAGGTGTTTGGAGTCAAATAACTCAGGCGTCAAATGATCGGATCACCCGATGGGATACAAGTATTGAATCAAACCTTTTGGTCTATATTTGCCAAAAATCGATAGAAATTCCCAATGATTTCAATTTACATCCAAACCTAAAAAAAGTAACGAACGATAGACTAAATCGTGTAAAAGAAGGCCTTCGAATCGATTGGGCGACGGCTGAATCACTTGCATTTGGCTCTCTATTACACCAGGGATATAATGTTAGGATTTCTGGTCAGGACGTTGGGAGAGGTATAAATTCTAATAAACTCAAAACTTTTGAAATTGTCGTTAAAAATATATGAATATTTGTATTTAAGGAACTTTCAGTCAAAGACATGTCATGTTTGTCGATCAAAACACTGAAGATATTTATATCCCATTAAACAGATTAACGGATCATCAAAACGCTTTTATTGAAGTTTGCAATTCTATTCTGAGCGAAGAGGCGGTTCTCGTAAGCAATTATATAAAGTTCTTTTTATTCTATAACTAAATTTATTAATTATATAAAGATTTTACTAAAAAACAAAGTTTTTTCATTTGGAATATTGTTTTAATTTGACTTAAAAGGGCTTTGAATATGGGATTAGTATCGATAATCCCAATAATTTGGTGGTATGGGAGGCACAGTTCGGTGACTTCTTTAATGGGGCACAAATTATTTTTGACACTTTCATTTCTTCGGGAGAGACTAAATGGGGTCTATCCTCAGCTCTCACTATTCTTTTACCACATGGTTATGAAGGCGCAGGTATTTCTATAATAAAAGTTTGATTAATGACAGCAATACTTAATTTGAGTCTAATTGAAGGTCCGGAACATTCTTCGTGTCGTATCGAACGCTTCTTACAAATGAGTGACTCTAAAGAGAATGGCATCGATTCAGATCACATAAACTGGTCGATAGTAAACCCGAGCACACCCTCACAATACTTTCATGTGTTACGGCGTCAAATGATCCGTAATTATAGAAAGCCTTTAATAGTGGTCACACCTAAAATTCTATTACGACATCCTTCTTGTGTTTCATCCATCAATGAGTTCACAAATTCTTCTCATTTCAAACCAGTATTAAGTGATCCGAATGTGACAAACGATTCACAGATTAAAACAGTTGTCTTCTGTTCCGGAAAACATTTCTATACTTTAGCCAAAGAAAGAGAAGATAAAAATATAAAGGAATTGGCTTTAGTTAGACTCGAAGAGTTGTGTCCCTTTCCAGCCAAAGATATCATAGAAATATTGTCTAAATATAAATCGGCAAAAGGTTCAAATGTTTGACTCAATTATGAAATGGCTTTAATTTAATTATTATTCAATAAAGAATTCATATGGAGTCAGGAGGAGCACCAGAATATGGGCCCCTGGAGTTTCGTAAGGCCTCGTTTTGAGGATATTCTCAATTGTAAAGTAAGTCAATATCATTAATAGTGAATTAATTTTAGATTTTGATATAATTATTAATCATTTGAAGCTTCAATATGTGGGTCGACCTCCTCTTTCAACTCCAGCTGTAGGTATTGGAGAACTCCATAAAAAAGAAATCGAAGATATCCTTAAAAATACTTTCAAAAGTTGTAAGACATAGTAAGACATAATAAGACATAATTAAAAATAATTTGAATAAAAATTGAGAACATTCTGTAAAAATTGCAATTTTAATGACTAATTAGTTATAATTAAAATTTGATGAATTATACAAAGGATTAACAATTTTCAAACAGTTTGTGGTTCTTTTTTACATAATTTATATTCTGATTATGTTTTTCATTGAAATGCTTTTATGAGAATACAGTGAAACCCCAATATAACGGGTATCGGCGCTCATAATTCAAATTAACTGATTATCAACAGATAAATTATTAAATTGAAAAGAGTTGTTAGCCCTGAGCTGTTCCGATGCACTCGTTATGGAGTGGTTTAAGTGTATTGAAAAAAGAATATATTGAGAAACAATAAAACCAATGATGGAATGTAAGACTCATTCTGTTCTACAATAAAAGTCAATAAGTCTTACGACCTGTTCGTCAAAACCAATGCATAAAACTTATTATACAATTAGAGTCCAATCAATAGAAAACCGATATTCAAGTTATCTTTGAAATCTTTATTAATTGAGCAAAAAATGGGACGAAATCTCGTCTATTATTTCAATAGAATTGCATTTATCTGATGGCAAGTCATTTAAGGAGCGATTTATGACAATCACAGAAGAGCTCCAATTATTTGATAAATATTTTTGTATCGTTTTGTTGTTCAATAGGTTTGTCAGAAATATATTACAAAAGAATAAATACTAAAAAATTAGTTCAAATCAGTTATTTTAAGTGCAATAATTATTTGTGCAAAAGAGGTTGGCCTCCATTAGGACCCACACATCTAATTGGCACTCAATGGCCACAAGAATTTTAATTTCAATTCTTAATTTTGAATATAAGCGACGGATTTCAAACTTTTTCTTATAAATAATTAAATAATTAAATAATTATCGAATTAATGATTAAATGATTTTAAATATAAATAATCGAAAAACTTTTCCAAATATTATAAAAAAAATGAAAATTATATTAAATTTAAAGAAAAATCGAGAATTTAGTGAAAAATAACTGAAATTTAAATGCTTTGGCTCTGAAACAAGACATGGATTGTCTTCGAAAGAGAAACTCTATTTATAACTTCATTAGAAATGTTTTGATTGTAAACTATATTTTCATTGAAGTATTGTTTGAGAAGTTTTAATGAAATGAAGAGAAAATTTGTAGAAAAAGTGTTTTAGTTTTGAGTGTTGGCACAACTGTAGGAGCGATTAGTGTTAATGGCATTTGAATTGGCTTTTCAAAGATGTGCCCAATGGTTATGGCAATGGATATGAAAAAGAGTGCGACTCAGAGCCACTTCACTCTTAGAGCTTCAGAGCTGTCAGAGAAGTAGACTCTGCCGTCTGTGCCTTCCATTTAGGGCTATAGTGAGGAAAGATAACAGGAATGACGATAAGATTGGGTTAAGTGTTTAGTTGAGTGAGAAGTGTGTGACACCGGACCTGAGTTCGGGAATGTGGACCGACTGCCCGGATCGCGGCTCAATTGGATTCCAGGCAACGAAAACACCGAATCAGTGTCTTTCAATTGATGTATTTGTGGACCTAAAGCATGAAAGTAGTGATGTTTCATCGACTCGCTTGCGGTCATTCGTGCCTTTGGCTCATACTATAGAGGATCAGACAAAAAGAAAAACGATTTTTCATTAATAATTAAATATTCATTAATTACAAAATTATTGCAATCATTAACAGAATTAGGTCTTCAAAATTCGACACATATTTTATAGAATAAAATGTTATTAAGGGTTAAATCATTTTAACACTAAAAATATGAGAATAAAAGTTAATTTATGTAATTTTAACGCTTTTTGCTGTCAAAAGTTTAAACAAATGATAACTTAAATGATTCTAACCCTTAGGTATCTCATTAAGAGATCCATTCCTTCTGAGTCCAGTCGCGGCACTCGATTGAAGAGCGATTCTGACTCGTAATGAGGAAAATTAAATGATAGGAACTCTTCTTTTTTGGTGATTCCCTTCCATTTTCTTTCGGTAGGAGTGCCTAACGTTCGAAATATTAAGTGTAACTCGTCTTCAACAGTCGAACCGGGAAATAATGGTCTACCGCTGGCCATCTCAAAGAATATACAGCCAACGCCCCACATATCAATGGATGTGGTATATTCCGTCGAACCTAAGAGTACATCTGGCGGTCTATACCATAAGGTCACCACTTCGTTGGAGTAGGTTTTTGTTGGCACTAAAATCCGATAAAAAAATAAGTCATTAAAATCGTAAATTAGGGCTCATATGATGTCTGGTACCTGACTTAGCTCGAGCTAACCCAAAGTCTGCTAACTTTAGTTCTCCCCTCTCATTAATGAGCAAATTTTGAGGTTTTAAATCTCTGTGAAGTATCCGTCTTTTATGGCAATAATTAAGTCCTCTCAACAGTTGGAACAAAAATATCTGACATTTCGATCAAATATTCAAAATATTAAATAAATTAACGAATAAATGCATTTATAAATTATAATATCAGATAATAGACTAATAAATACCTTAACGTTATTCATATTCATAATGTTATTGCAGTCATCCATATATTGCTTTAAATCTTTCTCCTGTTTTGAGTTTTGAGAGAAAAACAAATAAATATTTGGTCTAAAAAACTAATGAAAGCAAAGAAAACAAAAAACTCACCAAATATTCGAAAACTAGAGTCAAAGACTTTTCTGTGTGAACAATGTCGTGAAGGGTCACTATATTGTTGTGCTTTAGGTCTCTTAAAAGTGATACTAAACAACAGAATAAACAAAGACTCAATTACTGGATACCAAACCAAAGGTTTAATAGATATTCGATCAAAGCTTTAATCACTATATTTCATGTCATAAATCATAAGAGAATTGATGGCAACATTTCTGTCTGTTTTCATGAAATAAATATTTAGTTTATTCAAACATAAACTAAACACGAAATAAGGATCAATACATTGCATAATATTCTCACAAAATCCTATTTAATCCATTTAATGCTGTGTTCACTATATTTTCATTCATTAGAGACCAAATTCGCAGTTATTTAACATTAATTTTATAAATAATTGTCTAAAAAAATAAAAGCGTTAAACATAGAAATCAATAGAAAGTCTTATTAATTATTTCCAAAAGTGATTACAACTTTCTAAGGGATCGATAATAAAAAAGATGAAATCATTACTCAAAAAAAAGTATGTCATCCCTAAAAATTAATCAAAATTTTATTTGTTATTAAACTAACATAAGTTGAGTCGAGTCTGAACTCAAAGCGATTTCAAATAATTGGAACAAATGATAAAAAAAAATTGTGATATTATTTTTGGTTAATCGACAGTTATTTGTAATATTCTTAACAAATGTTATGCTTTTTATGAGTCATAAAATTTGTGATATATTTGGGAACAAAATTAAAAAAGAAAACCGTTGTCAGAGCAGCACAAATGTGTGTCTACAGAGTGAAGAGTTGACAACAATTGGGAACAAATCGATAAAACAGATGTGAGTCATAACATACCTTCTCTGATGGCAGTGCAGGGTGCTCCTTCCTCATGCTCAAGTCGGATCTCTTTGAGTGCAACCAAATTGTCGGTTAACCTACTTTTGCCTTTGAATACAGTGGCGTAAGTGCCCTAAAACAAGGATCGGATATTGATTTCGGATTAGATGTTTGAAGCGCTCAATCATTATATTAATAGAAAGTTAAGCAATACTTCTCCCAATTTGTCTAATTTGGTATAAGTTTCCATTTTTCCGAAACCAATTTCATTCTGTAATTGAGTCAAATCCAGAGATAATTAAAAATCATTTTCATATCGAATGATAGAGAGAACAGACCAATGACTGTCTTCTCATTTGACGAGTGAGGGGTCCATCGGGTGTAGGACTTAATGACTGTTTTGCGAGAAAGCTTTCGGGTATTTGGAGGTCAGCGGGCAGTGAAAGTCTTTTACTAATGTCCTGAGCATTGATTCTTCGGGTGCGATGGGCTCGCATTCGAACGTTACCGTTCCCTACATTCCCATTACTTATATAATGATTCCCGTTGTTTTTAGTGATCGGGGAAATCACTTCATCCGAAGCACCAGATGCCTCTTCACTTTCACCATCGGATCCGATTCGAGGCAATTCATGGACAACGCCTTCAAATGAAAAATTAAAACAAAATTTAAAAGAAATACATTTTTATTGAGACTAGCGATGAGGAAAGGCATCGATTGGCGCCCACATTAATCAATAGAAGCAAAAAATAAAAAAGTGATTCGTGAGATATATATACGAATTTTTGGTTCAAAACAAGGATATGCTGTGCTCTTAGAGCGCATTGAGATCAACATCCTTTCTATGGTAACCATAACAACTTGACTCAAAGTTCATCCTCTGTTGTGATCAATAGTGTAGTTCTCCACACAATTCCTTCCCTGTTATCACTACACTAGCATTAAAAAGAGAACATAACATATACCAGTGCTGTGTAGATGTTTAATGTCTGGTGAAATAGGAACAGATCGAAGAGATTTACCATAGAATCAAAATATAGAGAAATGTTTCTTCAACTGTAAGTCATATTCAAAAATGTGAGCTCAAGACTGATAAATGCCATCGAAAGACAGCACAAAACATTAGAGAACAGTTGCTTTTACTCGCATTTAAATGACATATGAATGTAATTCTTTTGAATTCCTTTGAATGTATCCTTTCCTTAGAGAACAACTATTTTATGGGGAATTATCTAATCTGATGATAGCTATTGTGATACTATTAGAAAGGGGTTGCCATCAAAATACAACAAACATACTGTTTGTGAGCCGATAAGCTATAAAATGGACAGTCTTTCATATTAATAGCATAAGAGTTCATTAAATTGAGACATAACTCGGAAGAGAAGAGAAGGCGTGACCCGAAAAGAGCTGAATCTGAGCCATCACTAGAAATGTGTGACAAACGTAAGCAAAATATCACATAAAAGGCAATCGAAATATTTTATGATTATATAAGTGTTAATTCATTGAAATATTGCCCTAATTTTAGTCATCTTTGATATACTTTACTACAAAATAATTCAGTACTCAGTTATATTCAGTTATATTCTGCAAACAAACTGTTTTTCTGAATAAATATCAGTTCCTTTTGAATATCTTATCGATAAAAATATTAAAATAAATCTTTTTATTATTTCTACGATTCTATGAAATATTAATGAAAAATATAAAACATAAATAAATTCAAATATAATTCAAGAAAAACACATAATTGAAAATTGGGATCAAAACTTGTAATCTCAGAGGAAATCATATATTATTAACAAAATTTAAGAGAAATATTGAATAATTGAGTGAATGTACATTATTGTAGTGTAGAGACAATATTTGCAGAGACTTTGGGCTAATATTAATAACAGAAACCAATATCAGGGTATAAATCATGTCTTAAACTATAGAAACAAAACTGCATTTAATTATTAGTCTAAACACTTGACTCTTGGATTGGGAAACAAATTGCCAACAATTGTATTGCACTCTGTATTAGACTAAGCGGTGGTTTACGACTATTTATAGACGAATATGAGTTCACAACTGAAACCGATTTTCTGGTGACAGTGAAAGCGATACTAATTAATGACAAATGGGATCATAAAAAACACATCAAAAACAGACTAACAATCATTTGTAATACAAAACATCAAACAATAAATAAATAAAGAATTAAATAACAATTCAATGAATAGAGAGGAAGGACTGATTGAAAAATAATTACTTCAGAGTAATTATAGACAACGAATGGGAGGACTGTTAACCAAAAACACTGTTATCCCGTTTTCTGGCTTTCAATGTGTTTTTAAGAGTTATTTAAACTCATATAACATTTGGTGATAGTCTTAGCCTTGGCTTAAATATGTATTCACTTTTTCACAGATCCTTTGAATCAAAAGTTAGTCATCAAAATAGAAGACATAGAGCACAGGGTCTTTATATTATCTAAAAAACACTGTCAGCTGTCAATTATCCAGCGATGGATAGCTTTTGAGCAAAATTTCTATTTCTATTCATAATATTAATAGACTTTTGTTGAGGACAAGTATCAAAAAAGTGTGATTCATATAAGTAGTGAATCATTGCCTTCAAAGGCCGACAAAAAAAAATTGATTCATTCAATAGAGTTAAGGATACTTTACTACACTATAGGATCGATAACACCAGTTATGGTAACACTGATTGCATTGGAATTGAGGCCAAAATTCAATTCAATTTATTAAATAAATAAAATACTCACTCAAACTCTTTGAGTTCTTCAGCAGATTGTTCTTGCGTTTTGCGTGAGAATTGTTGGTCAGTCCCAAAGAGGAGAACCAATTGCTTAAACTTAGTTTATGACTATTAAAGTTACCAAAAGTCGAACTCTTGTGCAATAGTTTTATATCCATTCAAACAAATCTAATGACAAATAATTCAAACAAAACTCTTAATAACAACAAAATAAAGTTTAATAAACGACTCAAACGAAGAGAATGTTTTTGATTTGACTTCAATAATATGCAGCGATTAGTCATTCCCTTCATTCCCTTTCTGACAACAGACAGATCTCTTTCCTTTCTCAGCACAAAACAAAACAAAAATTGCATTGCCATCAACAACGAAGAGAGGGAGGGGCTATATGCTCCCCTAAATCGTCATTTATGGTCATCCATTATTTTTGTTTTGCACCTGGTGCAATGGTGTAGAGCAGGCTATAGAGCTTCTGTA
>JAQFZI010000634.1:0-14098 GCA_034695605.1 Eupelops occultus
TGAGAATAACATGACAATGATCTTGATAACAAATAGCACGAGGGTATGTCAAAGATAACGTAGAAGATATCAAAAGACAAGCAGCCAATTCAAGTGGAAACGTTAATACTAGTGGTCAGGGCATTATTAGAGAGCTTCTTCAGGAGGGCACCATTGATGAGGAAGAGATTGTCCGCATAATCGTTGATCTGTTCATCGCAGCGGCCGATACGGTATTTAAGACTACAGTCTTTTCTTATTATTTATAATTGAATACAAATTCAATATTAATAACAAAATAGAGTCTAAATGTTTGCCTAAACTTTCCTTTTATTATTCTAATGGGACAGACATCTCACGCAACTCAATGGGCACTCTATTTATTGTCCCGCAATCCTGACTGTCAGCAGAAAATGCTAGATGAAGTGAACGCTGTTACCGGTGGACAGATAGTTCAGGAACACCATTTGTCACAATTATCTTATGTCAAAGGAGTTATCAAAGAAGCCCTCAGGTATTCATACAATCATTTCTCTTTGTTCTGTTCGCTTATTCTGTGCACTTATTCCGTTCAATTTGCTGTGAAATTGAAGAGGCTTATTGACTAGATTATATCGTTTATGTAAATTAGCCTTGTTGCTTTGTTTGAATTTTAAACAACAAATAGTTATTCTGAGCTCTTTTATCTGAGTTTTTATCACGTTCATTATTTAAGAATGTGAGCTTGCTAATAATATCTGAATAATAAATGAACAAAATTGTGCACAGAATAAGTGAAATATATTTATGATGTGTCGAACACATCATATCATTGATGAGTTGTCGGATATGATTGCACTCTATTTGAGGCACAGATAAGAAAAAACACTAAAACACATGTCTTTTATTGGATTTTTTTGAAGGCTATATCCGGTGGCGCCATTCCTGTCAAGATATTTATCACAAGACTTGAATCTGTCAGGATATAACATCCCATCGGGAGTGAGTATACCATTCCGTTCCTCCAAAAAGAAATTGCATTGAATTAAAAAAAACTAAGACTCAAAACACAAACAATTTGTTTCTTAAAACATATGTTTGAAGTCAATCATAAGATTACGTCTCGAAAATCAATTTCAATGTTAAGGCTGTTCGGGGAGAGGGAGAGAGCAATAGCTCAGGCATTGATCATTGAGTTGTAATAGTGATGGCAGGGATGTACATACAAACAATTAGCTTGCTTTTAATGATTTTATCCAGTTTAATCAATGAATATTATGATATTAGCTAAATTGAGCAAGATTCATTAAACATAAGATATCTTTAATTACCTAGCTGCCAAATTGAAACTTGAACTTTGTCTTAAGCTTATTCTAGCCTGCTCATCCCTGTCCTTATAAGTCAAGGCATTCTTTAGGATATATATAACTATTTTTGTCTACAAAGCGAGAGAGAGAGGAGAGAGAGAGAGAGAGAGAGAGAGAGAGAGAGAGAGAGAGAGAGAGAGAGGTCATATTAGTCTACATAAATCAGGGCAAAACTAGTTCACCTAAACATAACCTTGACTTATGATTATTGCCCTAACATTTTGCCCTTTGCTGTCAGATTTTATGCTCAAATTATTATACAAGAATAAAATCATGTGACAGGCCTTTTAAATGGCCTACATCCTCTCAAATTAACTATTAAACTAGATCAAATGCTCTTTAATTTCTAGCGCAAATATTTACTTAAATTCTTTGCTGATTGAGCTAGATCATAGCATTTTATATTCTTTATTGTTTAAATTGATTTTAAAAACCAGTAAACAATTATTTAAAGAATAATTCCAGTTATAAAATATTAACAACAAAGAGATCTAGCAAGTTTCAAGGCCAATTTTCAATGGGATGGGAGGGAATTCCATATAAATTCTCTTGTTATATGTTCAATGAATTCTAATGGATGACAATTTTATTGAACAGAAATTGATTGTGATGTCCCTCTACACGACTGGCCGAATGTCAAAATATTTTTCCAGTCCTCATCAGTTCATACCTGAGCGATGGCTCCGGGATAAGCAGTCATCCACACATCAAGTCATCAATTCTCATGCATGTCTTCCCTTTGGTTTGGGTGTCAGGTCCTGTATTGGCAGACGTGTAGCCGAAATCCAGATGCAATTTCTTTTATCCCGAGTATGTATTTTTGGAATAACCTTTTAATTAATGTCTTTACTCTTCCAAAAGTAAAATAATATATTTTATTTGAAAACCTGATATCCAAGAATCAAATTAAAATTAGTTTTGCTTTCACTTTTTCAAATGGGTTTTAGTCTTTTTACTTAAGCCATCGATCGATGAAAAATTCAAATTCAATATAAATTCAAATTTTTTATTAGCTTTTTATTAATAACAGTGATGCCCATTGGGTGGGTGTATTGATTGATTGCTTGGATGAAATCGGGCTCCACCCTAGATAAGAGGTTCGGCATTTAGCGGCCCAGTTTCGGCCACTGGTGACTGCCCTCCCCCCGGAAAGATTAACCTTTTATGGCCTCCTCTTCTAGCAGGTGATGCCAACCGTTGAGCATCACTGTATTGATGCACTTATTTCTCTAAAATCAAATGCATTTTGATTTTTCCAATCAATAAATTATGAGCAGAGAAACTGAACTTTTAATATAATCTTTCAGAATTAATAATTATTTGCAAGTTTAACAAGTATTTCAAGTTTGTTAAGGTGTTAGTTCTTAATAATAATGGCCTGGATCATCATAATTATTGCATTTCATAAAATGATTTTACTCATTGCCCGAAGATTTTCTCTCATAATTAAAAGTCTTTGAAATTCATTTAATCCGCGATTTTTTCTCATATGAGTCATAAAAATAAATACTTATCTCTTTTTTTGATGGCTTTCCTTTCGAATGATCGTATAGATTGTACAGAAATTCCGACTCACCTCAACTGAGGACAGGGAGATCGGTATTAAGCTAAGAATGATAACGACGCCCGAAAAGGCCATCCATTTGGCTATAAGTAAGAGGAGTAGCCATTGATTACAACACAAAAATTATTATTAAATAACAAATTATTATATTTTTCTAATTTTAATAAATTATATAAACTTTTAATTTAATGTATAATAAATTAATTAAACAAAACAAAAAATTGCATCTTTTTATTCTTCTAATCAAGATAATAATTATCAGATATTGCCCTTGTTAATTATGTTTATTAATTATTATTATTATTAATTTTCAAAATCTCTGATATATTTATCAAAAACCCACCAATTATTTTGTGATCTTTAGGTTTACGCAAATATTTTTAATTATTATTCAATTATTTTTCACTCATTTTTCATGTAATAACACGTTTTTAATTCATTTAAACAAATTTTATTATTAATTATTATTATTTTATTATTACTTTTATATCAAGAATTTTGAATTTTTTATATTCATTCAAATAAAAAAAAACTTAATTAATATTTATTTCGAAATTTATTTCATTTCGTTTTTTTGGTGGGATATATCCAAGTACTGTACCTTAGATTGTTCAAGGTATTGTGCAAACATGGTTAGTATATTGTTCAAGGTAATATCTAATTGATTTAATCCATTGATTGATTGCAAAGAGTGTAAAAACCAAGAAACAATGTACGCGTGCGAATCAATGGCAAAGCGTTAGAACTGGACTACTGGAAAAGTTGTCAAGGTCTAAAACTGGAGCATGGTCCATAAATCAATTAGTCATCTAATATAAAACGGTTGAGAAACAGGTGATTCCAGTGGTTTCTGTGATTCCATTGACGACATTCTCAGCTAATAATTCCCATAAAAAGAAACTCAAGAATTATGTGATTTTTATTTTATTTAATTTTAAAATTTATGTCACATTTCTTTAGGAAAAACGCTCAGAACATAGGGTTTGACTCTGAATCTCGTGATTTATAGGCGAAGGGAAGAGCGATTTTACACAAAAAAGAAATTCTTCTCCGGTCCTATTCTAGACTGAGCCCAGAGAAAAGTAAGGTAAATCAATTTTGCGGCTCTGGTATGACCTTGAATCCTGCACGATAAGACTAATGTAATAATTCAGAGTCAAAGGTAAGCTCTGTTCATACCTTATCTGAGAGCACAGAATATATGAGACACAGAGTCTACTCTAAATTGTCTGTAAATCAGATTTTTGCGCTGATTTTCATGAATTTCACTGAGATTTTCATTAAAATCAAATAACTTTCAATTTTATGACAACTTATGACAGATACAAATGTATCCCTTAATTGGTTCCAAAATCACCTTTTCTTTGATTAGTAATCAGAAAGAAATTAATAATTTATATAAAACTATATAAAAAAGATTGTGATTTGAATTAAGGCTTAAATCAAATTCAAGGTTTCTGTTTAGTTAATCATATGTTGTGCTCGATTTATATCCAGCAATTTTAATTTCTTGTATCCAAGCTGGCTAAGAATCAAATACGTATAAATTGTACCTAGAATCTGATAACGAGGTCAAACAATTATTGCACAACAGTCTAATCCTCTAATTTCCATAATTTTCACTTTTGATCCTTTGATTAAAAGTGAAAACATTTCCTGTATTTCAATGTTTTTCTGTTAGTAATGAAAATTACTTATAATTCAAGGATTTCGCAATTTTTTTAATTGATAATTGATACAGATCATTTTCTGCTATTAATCAGTCATTATGACCAAAATATTGATATATGAGTAAAGAAAATGTGACAAGGTCTTTGAAAAAAAATACAATAATCTTGAAGTTCTTTTATGTCATTAATCAGTGGTAAAACCCAATAATTTCAAGTAATTTATGCAAGATCAATTTATTATAACATCTTTTTTAATGGGAAAACAATTGTAACTTGCTAATCATCAAGCACAGAATCAATTTCAGGGTCTATTATCTTTTGAATTAATCAAAAATCCATTAAAATATTGAGAATTCCAATGAAGACACTTCCAGTTATCACTGGATATACACTATGGCTGTGCTCAGCCTTTGGTAACAAACTATCTCTTATATAATCGTATGCTTTCCCATAATTCAGAGGAAAGGTTAGGAATTTGAAAATTAATCGCCGAATAAATTGCAAAATAAATTCAAAACTAAAATCCAAAACAAATTATAATAATATTCAGTCTTTTATTGCTCTCAAGAAATGATTTATAATTATTTTGAGCCTAAAGTCAAATATCTTTTAAACAATTTATGCGAAAAAAATGAATATTATTTAAAAATTTAATTAATAAAAGTGTTGTTTAAAATCTAAAACAATTGTTATTCTGTGCTCTAATCGTATCTAAAATATCACACTTTTATATCAAAGGTTTTTAAGTCATTTAATTTTAATTACTTTGTATTTCATTTAATTAATAATTAAAACAATAATTATATTATGAATTTATTAAAGGATTCGAGTCTTGAGTCCAGACCTCAGGTGTAGTTCCTCTCAATAATAGAGATTTAAGAACTAATCCGTCATTTTTTGAACAGAAAGACATCGAAATATTTTATATAATGACTACTTTTGTAGGAAAAAGCAGTCGTTCCTTAACCTCAGCAACCCTTAGCATCAGCTGACTCTCCACTTCGTTTAGTGACAGTCATTGTAGTGAATACCTGTCCCATAAAGAAAGGGTTAAAATAAGGATAAAACCATATTCAATAGAATTTTAAATTAAACCTCAGCACAGGTCGGATGAATACCAATGAGTGCATCAATGTCTTTCTTCGTGGCCTTCATTTTGAGCGGAATTCCCACTAATTGTGTGACTTCACCAGCATTTGGTCCCAAATAATGAAAGCCGAGAAGGCGTTCCTTCAAATTAAAGAAATGCATTACAAAAAGAGAGTCAAACATTTGAAGGGAACTCACATTTTCTGTCTTTAAACAAATCAGTTTAGCGAAACAGGCGTTGACCGGCCGGTGTGGGACCTGCCATTCCAATGGACAGAAGCTCTGGATGTAAACCTCGATGTTTTCTTCGCCAAATGCTTCTATGGCCGCCTCTTCGGAGTAACCACAGGCGCCATACTCTAAAGGCGTGAATACAGTGGTCGGAACATTGATATAATCACACTGAACGGTACTATTGCCGTATAGACGACGGGCCAACAGCACACCCGCTTCGATGGCCACTGGAGTTAACTCGAGTTTGCCGTAAAGGATGTCTCCGATGGCGTAAATGTGGGGAACATTCGTCTGTTCGTTAATTGTTTTGATTTTTCCGTTTTTCTCTTTAATTACCCCTAAAATCAAATCAAAGTTAATATAAATTTGCTTTTTTTTTGCACAGAATATCAGTCAATACCAGTGTTTTCGAGTCCGATAGTGTCAGTACAGGGTTTGCGACCGATGGCGAACAGTACTGTATTGAACTCTTCGACCACCACTTCATTGGTGTCAACTCGTTTGGCTGTAACCCGGAGCTTACCGGGAGCTCCGGCCTCTATCTGTTCGATGGATTGGGGGATCATCGGTCGCCAGATTTTGATGCCTTCCTCTTTCATATATTCGCCGGCCTTTTCCGCCATTTCCTGATCGAAACCTCTCAGAAAAATTGAGCGAACCTTTCAATAGTAAAATGGATTATCAAATAATTGAATGGCTGAGCGAAAAGGCATACCATAACAGTGACATCCAGTCCTAATCCGCGCAGAAAACCGCCGCATTCTAGTGCTACATAAGAGGCGCCCACCACTAATGTCTTTCCCGGACAGTAGGGCAGCGAAAACAAGTCATCGGAAGTAATACTATACTGTTTGACTCCGGGAACATCCGGGGGATAGGTGGGACGTTCACCAGTGGCTATTATGAAGGTCTCGGCGGTTATGAACGACTCCTTTCCCTTTTTGTCGACACACTATTAGACAAAAACATTAATTAATTAATTAATTTAAGACCAATAAAAGGGAACGGACTCTGAGTTTATGCGGATCGACAAACGTTGCGTAAGCGTTGATGTAATTGACTTTCTTCTCCCTGAGCGCCACCCGATATCCAAAGTTTATGGACCGGACGTAGTTCTGGATCTCGTCCTTCATTTTATTCCAGTCGTGAGTTATGTCTGAGTTTTAAAATCAATTGAATTAAAATCAAAATATTTTTAATTATATTAATTATAATCACTTTCGGGAAGATTCCAACCAAAACTGGGCGCGTCTTTGAGTGTCTGTCCGATGAGGGCCGCCGTATGCATCAGTTTCTTTGGAATACAGCCAACGTTAACACAGGTTCCGCCCAAACCTAACCGTAATTAACATAACATTTAATTATTGTCTTCAAAAGCAAACAACAAAATAAATGCCATTGAAGTCAATGAAAGGACTTCATAACAATTAGAACACAGAATAAGTTAATTCAATGACAACACTGACCCCAAGTGGTGCCTATAGGAGTTGGAAGGACATAGTCGAGAACCGCCACCTTTTTATTGTACTTAACCGCCTCCTATCCCAATAAGAAGAAGTGGTTGACATTAAAACTGATCCAAACTAAGAAATCCATACAAACCTTGGAAGCGGCCAACCCTCCAGACCCGCCGCCGATCACAATGAGATCATAGTCGTAGTCGTGAGCCTTCAGGAGTTGGGCCAAAACGCCCTCATCTTTGGCTTTAAAAGTGTCATCACATCCGCCGATATGTTGGCCTTTGATGAAGACCTGCGGCACTGATGTCCGGCCCACCCTTTCCTGAAGAACTTGGTGTAATTGTTGGCCATTTTCTGTTTGGTCCAACTCTATGACCACTTTCTCGACATTTAATTCTTCAAACAAAGCCTTGACCTAAAAAAAAAGGTAACACGGATTGGATCAGCTGTAAAAATGCATTTTAGCAAGCTCACTTACCTTAGTACAGTAGGGACAGGTAGTTTTACTGAATATTACCACTTTGTTGTCTTTGATCAGTTGGTCCAGAGCTGATTTAAAGTCTGGACCATTGATTGGCGGCATTTTATTTGCCTTATTATCATCAATGGTTGAATAGCTAGTACAATTTGCACCTATGATAAACTTTCGGGGACTTAAAACACCAAGATAACTTTTAAAATTGCTCTTATTATAACTACTTTTTAAATATCTGTTAGAATTAGTGGTTAAAAGTCTTTTATAATTAAGAAAATTTACTGTATTTTTATGACTAAATTTATCGATCAAAACATGATTTTGTTTGAAAACACTATAAAAACATTTGAAGACTTTTGACATTTATGTGAAACACAATCTGTTTCTTACGATTCAATCGTTTATTAGATTGTAGTCAACACTAAATATTAATTACATTTTAATTATAACTTAATTTCCTTTAAATACAGTTTTAAAACTGCCTTTCATTCAGTGGTTAACGCAATACCTAAGAAATCATTTAATTTCAAGGCTGTCCCGCCTGTTCCTCAAATCGTCATTATATTGTGTACTACATAAATGATGTAGGCCGTTTTCGAGCAAGTTCAGTTTAACTCCCCTGTTGAATCTGTTGAACGTAGTAGAATCAAGAATTCTAGAGCAAATTGAGCAGGCTAGTTTTATTTTGTAAAAGCTACTAGTAAAGTTCAGTAATTTTTAAATAAACTTTCTCCAATTTATAACATTAAGGCAATTTTAAGGGAATGGAAACTTCACAGCGATTCCCGTTTCCCTTCCGTGTGTAAAAAATGAATCCCTATTCCCTTACGAGAGGGAGGGAATGAGGGAATCCTTAAGAGAATAGGGATTTCCTTTCGGAGACTAATTTGGGTTTCGGTTTAACAAAAAGCATATCAATGAATAATATGAAGTGATCCATCTACAATAGAAAAATATTAATGTAATCGGCATTCCTTAACAAACCTATCCTTTGAAAAATGAGCCGAATTTTTAAATGCATAAAAAATGGCCAAAAAATGCCGAAATTTTGGCCTTGCTCTAAGGGGGGATTTAGGCATTATCCCCCTTGGGTATCACTGGCATAAAGAAGTGTTAATATAAGAGTTAACCCCGTTTTAGCTTATCATTATCCTTATTAAATAGCCTGGGTAATTCTGTAAATTTATAATTATATAACAAAGGTGAAACTTTTTTATTGTAGATTGAATGAGTGATTTTAATAATGCTGTGCAAATGCAGGTCAATTAACTTTATTTGATATTCAAATTGAAGTAATCAAGCACAAAATTTTATCAAAAACTTTTGGACTCTTGAGATAAGAGTTTGTTTATAAAACACTCTAAAACTCGAATCTATTGGTTATTATTATTGAATAACTTTATTATAAAATACTTTTTAAATACTCGTAATATCGAAACAAATTAATAATTCAATTGATTATTGTCTTTGAATTTAATCCAATTGTTGTCGAAGTTATGCCTAATATTAATAATTGGATTGTTTTACACAAATTGCGGCCAAACTTTGTATCAAACATTAAAATTGTCTGCATTTTCGGCGAATCGGGTAATGAAGTGATAATAGTGACCAAAGACGACAACGTCTATGCATTCGGTTATAACAAATATGGATGTCTAGGACTGGGACACAACAACCCCATCCAAGTATAGCATTCATTAATTTCCTCCCTAAAAAAAGCTCCTGCCTATAAACTCTTATTCTGTGCTAAAATTTTGTTGTTATTATACAGGAGCCGACCCGACTGGAAGACCTGTGCTATAAAGAGATTGTAAGCATAGCCTACTGTGGCTATTATGTGATTGCCTTCACAGCCAGTGGCGACATATATTCCTGGGGTTATAATGGAAACGGAGAGCTCGGAATAGGAAACACAGTGAACAGCAACCGACCCAACCTTATCAGTGGTTTAGTTGGCAAAAGAATTGTTGATATCAGTTGTGGTTATGATCACTCTTTGGCACTGACCGCCACCGGAGAAGTCTATTCCTGGGGTGACAACAGTTATGGTCAGATCGGAAACGGAAACAATTTTGACAATCAGTGCACTCCTATTAAAGTCAAGGGTCTGGAGAGTGAAGATGTGGTTCAGGTCTCCTGTGGTTATTACCATTCGATGGCACTGACAAAGACCGGTCACGTCTATGGCTGGGGTTATAATAGCGAGGGTGAATTGGGTCTAGGCAAGTTTCTAGATTATTTTGACTAATCCTGATGATGGCTGTCCTCTATTTAAATACAGGTAATGACAACAATCAGATGATTCCGATCAGAATCAATATAATTAATGGAGTGGTTATCAAAAAAGTGGTTTGCGGTCAATACCATAGTCTTCTGCTGTCAGCCGATGGAGATATCTATGCGTTCGGGTGTAACCAATTTGGACAGATAGGGAACGGCAATAAAATGAACCAAAATAATCCATTTAAGTTGATTACTGGCAATAAGTTCTTGGATATCGGTTCCCATCCTCTAAGCAGTATCTCTGTTGCCTTGAGTCAGACAACAGGAAACTGTTATGTTTGGGGTGAGTGCGACCACCCGACCACTGAAGTGATAACCACTCCAAGAGAAACTCCATTGCAATCATTGCACGACATATTCTCGATATATTCCAAGAGAAAAATCACTTATAAACCCATTCATTTCGATGAGAGGCCGACAGTTAACCCCTTAGTCGAGTGTCTGCGCCGAGCCTTCAATGAGGTTGAGTTAAGCGATTTTAGGTAAACATTTATAAAAGACTGGAATTAATTGTAATGACTTGAATACCTTGTTTTAGGTTCAAAGTGGATAATAAGTTCATTTATGCCCACAAAGCAATCCTAAGAATCCGTTGCGAACACTTCCGGTCAATGTTTTCGGAGCACTGGTCAGAAGCAGAGACCTCTGAAATTGAGATCAATATCTTCTCTTATAATGTCTACTATTCTTTCATTAAATATCTTTACACCAATTGTGTGGACATACGTCTGGAGGACGCCATTGAATTATACGATTTGGCCAACTCTTACTGCGAGGAAGACCTCAAAGAGAAGTGCTCTCAGATTATCAAAAACCAGATATCAGTGCAAAACGCCTTCTCATTGTATTCCTCGGCAGTAAAATACAACTGTCAAGAGTTGGAACAGTTCTGTCTGAAGTTCGCCGCATATAATCTGAACGATGTCTGTATGACCGGAGCCTTCGATGCCATCGAAGCCGAGCTCTGCAAACGATTTATGAAGACTTCGGCAAAACTGCGAGCCTTCAAATAAGCACTTCCTAAACAAATCACTCAAACTTAGGACTACCTGTACTCTGGATCACGAAATCCAAATATAAATCTATGGCATAATGAGGTCAGAGCTGACAATCATATCCTGAAATCGATTTTCTTGTAAACAATTCTCTGTTTTATTATTTAATGACTTTTATTATAAGTATTTTCGAAATAGAAAACAATTTTTGAGATGAGTTGGAGAGACATCTCTTACGGATACCACTCCTATTAAAAAGCGAATTGATTTTTCCAGGAATAAAAATAGGTTACCCTGTTTCTGAAAGTTGTCAGATCAGTTTAGAATAGATTAATATTAATTTTAATACAAATAATAAGCATTTATTCAAATAAATGGGTTTTTGTTTTTGGCTTTCATTCACTTCTTTAGACATTAAATACAAATAAATTCGAAAATTTAAACAAAAAATAATAACAAAAATAATTCAAATAAATGGTAACAAATCTTTTTGAGATTAATATTGTTTTTTTCCGACCAATTGGTTGATATTCAGTATAAACTATCAAACTTTTCGACATTTGTTTTACATATAATAGGCGTAAAAAAGTTATTCTTTGCATAAGTTTAGGAAAAATATTAAACATTTGCTTATAATTAATGTATTGACTATTGTTTTGTTTATAAATTTCTCGTTTTTTAGAGTTTTAATAATTAATTCGAAGATTACTTACAATCAATTAATTAATTAATTGAAAGATCACTTAAAAGGATAGAATTTGAGACAAAATAATCAAAGTTTTGTTTAATTTCTCCAAATCTGAATAAAAATGAGTTAAAAAAAAGTCTTAAATCGGGAAAAATGAGTGAATTACTGGAATATATGGCTTTCTTCGAAGCTTTCCTTTTCATTAGTGATATTTGTTTTGAAATACAAATAATATTTTGTTTAAATTAATTAACAGTTGAGTCATTTGGCTCCGGGTATCTTAGTAAACACCTGTGCAGAGAACAGAGTTAACATTTTCAATAAAGAACTGCCTTCATTGCAATGGGACATACCTTTGAAAGATCAACTCCAGTGAGTGCGTGAACAGCGGGTGGTATAGTGGAGACCAGTCGCGTCACATCACTAGTGAGGCCACTGTTGGTGCCACTAATCAGCACTATTTCGTCGGTCTTGGCTAAAGGCGCCGACACTTCGGCCGCAATCTATACAACAATCAAATGTTTAGAAAAATGACTGACTGGTGGACAGGTGGGCCTTACTTTTGGCAGTGCTTCTAATGTGAGGGAAAGTATGGCTGCGTCGCCATATTGTTTATATGCGGCCGCTTTCATACGCATCCGTTCGGCCTCCGCTTTGCCAATGGCTTCGATGGCATAGGCGTCGGCCGCACCTATCATTTTGGTCCGTTGGGCTTCGGCACGACTGGCCTCTATTGTTTGGGTGCGTTTGCCCTGTGCTATCATTTCTACTCTGAAGGCTTCGGACTCTGCGGGCAGTTTGACCAGTGCCATTAACTCCTTCTCTTTTCGTAGGATTTCCTTCTCTTCGACGGCAATGTCTTTACGCCTAAGAAATAGAGACGAAAAACAATACCAATTGAAAGACAGCACAGAATAATGATTTTGAGAACAGACCTCTCGACGACATCGATCTCAAGCTCTTCATTCCTGATCTTCTGTTGCATTTTTGCCGATTGCAACTCATAAGCCAACTGTGCTTCGGCTTTCTTACTGTTCACCTCTGAGTCGAACTGTGCTTTTTGAAGGGAAAAGAGTCGGTGCGAGTCCTCTATCTTAGTGTTGGCGCCATATTTCACATCCATTGCGGACTTCTCGCACTCGGCCTCACGAATACCGGCGTCCCTTTCTGCCTGAGCAACGCCTACATTGGCGTCCCTCTTGACGGCAGCGGTTCGAGCCTTTCCCAAAGAGGCCAAGTATTCCACGTTATCGTAAACGTCTTTAATGGTAAAGGAGAGGATTTCGATACCCATTCTTCCGACGTCAGGTGTGGCCACTTCTCTGACCAGTGACGCGAACTGATCCCTATCTCTGTAGACCTCTTCGACAGTCAGTGTTCCCAAAATTGCCCGCAAATGGCCTTCAAGTGTCTGAAAAGGATAACAAACAGTTAATAATCACAGACTTGAATGGTGTCCACAAAGAGGTGTTGTCTCACCTGAAGAATAACACTTTTAATGTGGTCAACACTTTTTCCGAGAAACTGTTCGGCAGCGATGGTCAGGAACTCCTTTTCGGTCATCACTTTGCACTGGGCGACACCGGTGACGGTGAGGGGAACGCCCTGAGATGTCTCCACGCTCTCACATTTTGGCGAAAGGGTCATCACTTCCAGTGAGATTCGCTGGACATCAGTGACCAGCCACCATGCCCACGCCCAGCCTCCCACTACCAGCGCCTTGTTAGTGGAGCCGCAACAGCCGCCAGAGACCACCAGAGACTCGTTTGGGCCGACTGTGTGAATATTTCCCATCAATAGCCCCGGGAAGTCGATCCTAATTGACTTTACACATATACAGATAAGTAAAGCACTTTTATGACAGTACTGTCGGCACAAGTAATCACAACACCAGAGCACAGCCTCTAAATGACAATAAATAGGTTGCGCCCAACAAAAGACTGTCACTGCTTTTGGTCACACCATATATCACGTAAACTATTTGTGGCTTTGGTTTGACCACAAAATTTCAGGAAATTCTTGGTCAGGAAAGCCTTATTGATTAAATTTGATCTTTGCAATAATAAAATTGAACTAGATTAAAATCTTTATTTTTATTTAGAGAATTTTATGCTTGGATAGCCTAGAAAAATTTTATTCACAGTTGAAATATTTTAAGATAAGCCGGGTTTATGTCAAACGTTAGACGTAATGTCGTTGTCATTAAAAATCGCTTACAAAACAAGCGTTACGTAAAATACGAATCTTAAGCCCAAAATAAGTGAGACTTCAATACAAAAACATGTTTTTGTTAAACACTGTAAACATCTTTGGCT
>JAQFZI010000635.1:0-14096 GCA_034695605.1 Eupelops occultus
TATTTTAAACTAATGGATATTTTAAAGTGAATCAACTTGCCCGACTCACTTTAAAAAATCCATGAACAACTGTATTTGTCGACGCATTGGCTCTCTTTTCAAATGTGTTTTACTATAATCACACTTAATATCGGTTTTTCTGTAAATATCATTCGGTAGTTGACATGAATTCACTTAATTTTATTATTATTTCAAACCTAAGTATAGCTGAAAATTATATTAGATTTTCAAAAAAATAATAATAATATTCTTTAATTTATTCTTATGATTTAGCCATGTGCAAGG
Source organism: Eupelops occultus (assembly GCA_034695605.1). Taxonomy (NCBI): domain Eukaryota; kingdom Metazoa; phylum Arthropoda; class Arachnida; order Sarcoptiformes; family Phenopelopidae; genus Eupelops; species Eupelops occultus. The sequence continues at coordinate 286 of JAQFZI010000635.1, forward strand.
AGGTATAGGCTAAATACCTCATATTTTCGGTCCGGAGGTACAACTTCCCTAGTTTTTGCTCAAAACTACCCCCTTCTCTAGGAAAATTTCTGGAAAAAATAGGCAAAATGGAAACTGTATTAAAAAAGGTCCACAACAATTGAAAATTTTAACATTACGTCTATGTATTGGAAAGATACTGAGCCTAAAGTCGAGGAGCTTGCACATCACTGCTTATGATTCATAAATTTTGAGATAATGATTGCAATAATTCAAATATTATACATGTATTGTATTAGATGAGAGAAGTCATCAATTTTCAATTGAGCTTATCACAGAAAAAATGTTCTCTGATTAAACTTTTCACGCAAAATAACTAAACATTAAAAACATATTAATTATAAGACTTTTGGCGAAAATTGAATTTTTCGTTCAAAATATTATTATTTTCATTCTTTACATCTATTATTATATGCATAAAATTCAAGTGTAAAGCAGTTCATTTGCTTCAATATTTTCAAACGATCTAGGAATAAAACTTTCTCTTAATTGTCTCAAAATAGATTATTTTTAGTCAAGTGAATGGCATCTCTATTCCAATATATTTAAAATTTATTTTAACAAGCTATTTTTAAAGTAAATTATTGAAATTACTTGATAATTCTAAATTTATTAATTTGAAAATCATGTCTACTATTCATAATTTAATAAAATAGCAAGGTTGTCTTATTTTTCTTTAAATAAGATTTTATTGTTTTTACTTATTTTATTGAATAAACCTTTTTTTAATACATAATTTTTAATCAAATTTGTAGCTTATATTTTGTTAAAAGTTGATGGATTCAAAATGGAATCGAAATTTATTATTTTTTTCACAACTCTGCACTCTTTGACATCGAAGTAGTGTTTATTAATAGGTTTGACTGTACTCTTGGAATAAATTAAACTCAATATATCTTTTGCGATATCAATATTATAGCGGAGGAGAAAACATAACAAATTGTTTGACATCAATCACTAAGAGTGAAGTACAGCACAAATTACATATTTATCTTAACATTTGTTTAAACAATACAAACGAAACAGACTTTTGATATTTCTTAAGAAAGTGAATAACTTATTAAACAAAACACAGACAAAATTCTTGAGAAAAACAGAATGAATTTGGTCTTTGTTTTAAATTAGAAGATTGCCTTTGAATGGGTTCTGAATTTAAATTTGTAATATAGGTGGTCACAGATAACTAGAGGAGAAGTATGTAAGGATAAAGAAATTTATCTTGCAATCGATCCAATGAGATAAATTAAATTAAAAATTGCTAGTTGAAATTTAATGTTTTCTTAAACTGGGATAAATATTTAAATCAAAACTTTAAATTCTGTGTCTCATATTTAGTTTACATTTAAGGATCGATTTGTTAGACAAACCTCTTTGAAGATTATTATTAAAATAATTTCATTGGAGACTATTATTAGTCTATTTATGAATTAATTATAATTTAAATATGTCTTATGATTCACACATTATTTCCACTTAATATTCATTTATATATTGAATAGACATCACATGAAAATTAAATCACATGTATGTTCACATGCAAAGGAGAGACCAAAATCGAAAATCTTTTGAAACCTGAATCTATTTCAAAAAGTCTTATGTCCGACAGTCCTATGTCTGAAGGAGACAATTGAGTGGTTGTTTAGTTTTTAGGTCATAAAACAAAACAGCGATTTTAGCAAAAAATAAACTAAAATCGATTAACCAATTATTTCAACAAACAAAAGATACACGTGATTTGAATCCACGACATGTATGCCTTTATTAATTAATGATCATTGTCATTTTCTAAATAACGTTACTGAAGAAATCCATGCTATAAAAGCGTGGAAAAGCTGGACTGAACACGATTAGCTAGCAAATCGACTACATTTATTGACAAATCTTTACAATTCAAGGCATGTGATTGTATTGATTTTATCATTAGCATCATTACAATCTATCCAGGGTTATAAGCCAGGGTATATCTCTTTCAATTTGTGTTTCAAATTTGATTTTATTATATAATTTATTTATTTAATTAACGAATTTTATATTGAATTTATTGAAAGATAACGTGTATTGCAGTGAAGAGTCTTTTAGGTTTAAGCATTGAAACAGTGTTTACAACTGGCAGTGAAAGGGAAGGCCTAACATACAAACACACAAATATACTCTTTATAACAAAACTCTTTAAATTCGGATCAGAATTAAATCTTTCTTCAAATTAGATTTAAACTTTTGGAAGAATGACTCTGGTAATATTCTTTAAGTGAATTTTAATTATTTAAAAAAGTCGATAAAAAATTATTTATATATCAGGCCTTGATATGAGTCAGTGCTAAGAGTGAAAGGGAAGGCCTCAAAAATCATAACACAAAATGAAATTATTATATGGAGAGAGAGTGGGGAATAGCATGAAAGCGGTGGCGACGGCGCGCAACCAAAATGATCGCCTCTAAAAATATTTATGTGATGTACCAGTTGTGGTATATGTGCTCTATGAGTATTGCCAACACTATTGACAACAAGCAAAATTATATAACTGTTCATTGGCTGCCACTGCCAGCGCCGGCCCAGAGAAGTCAAAGTCACTCTTCCTAATCATTATGATAATCATCTGCAGCGACTGTAGAGTTGGGATTCGGGTGTCTGTGCAAAACTCTCAGACAGTATCTCTACTCTATTCGTGTGTCTGAGTGTTAATACAGTCATCCGAGTCATCAATTTTGCAGAACTCACTCACAAAACTGTTATCTGTTTCTGACTATCAGTTAACAAGTGTTGGCAAAAAAATCCAATAAATAGTGAATAAAATTTTAGTTTCACTAAACTTTTGCCCAATTATTCCAAATGAAAAAAAACAACAGTTTTCTCATCACATAAATAACTAAATGAAATGAAGTACTGAAAAATTAAATTGAGTTCGAGGAAAACTCATGAAAATAATTGAATTTGAGTTCTCTATAAGGTCTCGAAAATTGATTTTTACTTTTCTCAAAATTCAATGATCTGATAGATTGAATAATTCAACTGTTTTTTAGCTCACTTTCTATTACGTAATTTTAAGCCAAAAATTATTTTATTGCTTTCAAAGTAAAGATAAGCAAAACATACAGAAAGAGAAGAAATTCAATAAAAAGCAGAGAATTGTGTATAATTATGAAGATTTGCAACCAGTTCTTTTATGGTTAACTGTCTTCTGAATACAAACTATCGCATCAAAAGTATTCGGATCCGATTTGATTGAATTAAATAAGTTTTGCAGTTATTTTGTTTGAGTGCATAAAAGCCACAAAACAATAATAATCTGCGTTTTGAATATACAGTACTCTAACCAAACTTTTTTGGTCCGATTTGTTGCTATATATGAGAATCCAATGTTCAGATTCTAGAGGGGAACGGCAGTCATATCATCTATTATGCAAAAATGATTGCAGTCTACTCTCTACTCACGTCAACGCATCTTCACCTGCAAGTGGAGTGACTGCGCGGCAACTGATTCTAGCAGAACAGTATCTTCGATAAGAAGTATCAGTTGACTCAAGACTGGTGTCCAACTGATTCACAAAATTTAACAAAACTATAGCTTAAAAATATTTTTGATTTTAAACAACTCTTCCCAACAGTTTTGAATGTCTTCAGCAATAGATTACAAACAATTCTTATTAAACAAATTGTCTTCGTTTGAAACAAGACTATCACTTTTGAATTCATTCAGCACATCCTCACCACTTCTATCACCAGAGTCTTCATCATCTTCATCATCAACTACTTCATCAACAAAGCCTTTACCGGCCAAAGGGATGGGAAGTGCTTTCAGAGTCGTTACACCAAAACACAACCGCAACGAAATCGGAGGTAAATTAATTTTGTTATTGAATAAATTAACCAAGACATTTATTTTTAATCAAAATGACTTAATTAATGAAAAAAATTAATTACAATCTTTCTATCGATTTGTTTCATTCATTTTTTCTTCGATTTCCTTATTCTTAAAATAAATGAATGCAAACATAAATCACATAATATTCTGAGCGATCGATAATCACTTTAATAATAGTAATTAATATAATTGGAATAATAAGCAACAAATAGGAATTCCAAAACACAAAAGACGTTTTTAAAATCAATTGAAACTGAATATAAGTTTATTATTATTTTATTGATTGAAATTAATGATTGATGTGTTGAACAAAAATATAATTTACGGCAGGGCTTATGGCTTACCATTTTATGATTTAACGAATCAGTCGAGGGATTAGATTACAGTCTGATAAAAGTTATTAAAAAATAAATTATTAGTCGACTAATCATCAAATAATAACATTAGGCGTCGAATAAGATTAACTGATTTTATCTAATTTCAGGGCTCAGGCGGCCCTGTTTGGAACGCGCTTTTACAGTGCATGTTTACACTTAAGTTTACTTTTTTGATCATATAATCACTTTTAATATATCTTGCAATTTGAACATTAGTTTTGAAATTCACAAAATTTATCGATTCAGACAAATCTACAAAAATATTGAGATCTATATTACTTCAGGTATGAGCTCAAGGGGCTGGAGGGATGAGAGGATGTGTGTGTGTGTGAGAGAGAGAGAGAGAGAGAGAGAGAGAGAGAGAGAGAGAGACCTAAAAATATCTTATACTTTAATTTAAGAAAATGGTCTAGATGATTTTAATGTTTCACTTGACCAGTGTATTTTATGTTTGAAGTTTCAAAAAATGATATGTGTAAGGTTACTAAAATTATCTGTTCTGATGCTAATCGTTTGTAAGCAAACTTCTTATAGTTTTATGGGTTTATTATTTGAATATTATTTGATATAATATTAGACAATCATTTAAGTCTCTGACAGAAATAGGGATCTGTCTGTGTTTACCGAACAGATTATACCCTATTAAGTCAGAGCACAAATACATTCTGTAATAAAAGTGTAAATATGAGCCAAAAGGCAAAGGGATTAGAGATGAAGCCAACCAGACTCCAAGTTATATAAAATTGCAATTTTTGTAATCTATTTTATAAGTGATTCATATGATTCTGAGTTTAATAATCATTTGATTGCTTTTAATATTGAATTATCACTGGATTTATGAAATTATTAAACGCTTTCAGTTATATCATGAGCTCTAAACCTGTGCTCTATTTATAAAATGCAAAACTAAAATAGTAGACTAAGTTTTTCTGTAAATTATCTGATATTCAATAACTCATCTTGTGTCTTTGTAAGCTACTTTTAAAGCTCATTAATTGTTAAGCAATCATGGTCAAAAAATAGCTTAATTCGAATTATTTATTTGTTTTCCAAGTTTATTGACAAATGATTGCCATTTATAAGAAGTGAAGTTAAGAATAATAATAAAAATTGTCTCAAATTAAGAGCATATCTTATTTTTTGCTTTTATTTCATAATTCATATTCAGTTTAATCGCTGTTTAGATCTTTTTTCGATTTCTTTCATCGAAATAAACACATTTCGGGCTTTTATTCGCATAAAGAGAACAAACATTATATTAATAGGTATTATAGAAGAGAAGAAAACTGACATTCAGTGGAAATATTGTAAGCCATCGATGAAATGTTAGCAGAATTGGCCTCAAAATGCTATTAAACTAAGTTATGATTGTCTTCCACTTATATACCTGTGATATAAGTCTTTTCAGATATAATCAAATAAATATCGCTTTCAATAAATATCGACTCGACTTTCGAATAACATTTCAGTAATTTGTTGTTTGAGTGCAGAATAACTTTCGTTATTATCGTTATTCTTGTTTTTTGTCTTGCTAAAATATTTTCCACTGATGATCAATAAAAGTATAATAAACGATATTAACTAAAATATAAATCCCATGTAATGGTGCACAAAAATATTGTCAACTGCCTTACTCATTTTATGGGTTATCCAAATATTTGCGTTTAATAAAAGCATTTAAGAGTTTGATATAAAACTTTTAATATATTTAAATGTTTGAAATTTTAGAGTTTAGTTCATTATTTTTTGCCGAATAATATAAATGTTTAGAGCAATCACTTTATGGTAAAAATCTGTGTATTAAGAATATGTTACTTTCGATATCATTAATTCTGTCTCTATGTACAGTAATCTTCATATAAGCTCAGGGATGACAAATCGATAGTCTCTCAAAATAGTACTTCTAGTAATCGATTGTTATTTTAAAATAAATGACTTATACTTTTCTAACAGAAATTAATTTTATAATTTGATTAATTTAAAGGTAAGGCATGAAAATTGTCTTCTGATTCAAGCATAGTTGAGATGCCTCACCCCTACCCCTCAGCATCTCTGATATATGTACAGAAAAAAAGAGCAATTCTTTTCTCAATTCCCTAATCTTCATATCAAACGTAGGGAACAATGAGTAGAGAAATTCTGAGCTGTTTTGTGTGAGCACATCATCAGTGAAACTGTAATACTGTTCATAAAAGATTTATTTAAACTAAAATACATATCTATATTACTTTACTATTATATTGATATCAAAACTTTTAGTGTTAGTTACAGTCAATCTTAGTTTTTGAGTACAATTTTCTCCGTCTATTCAATTGATTGAAGTGAATATTTGTAACAAAAATGGATGTGAAATGTATTTGAGTATTGATAGCAATATTAAGTGAACACAAAGCACACAAAAATTTAATCCCTTCTCAGATGATATTGAGTGGGCTCTGCCGCCGCAAAGCACAAACCACAACCGCCACAGAAAGCAAAGCACAGTCATAGGCAGAGCAGAGAACACAATCCGCCGCCAAAAACCCAAAGAAGCTTTACTTTTGCAACCGTTGGCAAAACCTGATTTCGCACATGTATTCAGTGCTCTAAAGGTTTTATACATAACAAGCATTGCATAAGAGTATGGTTTAGAATTAGTTAATGGTATGAATCGCACAGACTATACATCAGGAAAAGCCGCACTAATTGCTTTTGTTTAGCTACCAGTCCCCATATATTTGCACATTTGAAGTCTTACTACAGATTATTAGTGCAAAACTTGGGTTCAAAGAATACTTTTTTTGAGCAATAATTTAATCAATCAATGCATACATCAATCAATCAAATTATGTTTAACTCAACGAATAATTGTTTTTTAAATTTGATGCTATCCTACAGATTATTAGAAGAGAAGAACAAATAAAAATAATCAGTCATTCATTCAATGATTGATTCCATAATAAAAGTCATTCGTTAATCAAATTTTCAATTATTATTTCGACTGAAATACTGTTTGAAAAATTGATGAAAATTTATGGCAAATTGTTTTCAATATAAAAATTAAGGAATATTTGTCATCAATAATAAATGTCAATCAGTGGAACCATTTTGATAGGCAGGAGATTTATCAAGTATCTTTTTTTGGAAATCTTCAAGATTTGGTTCTTGTCACCTCCTTGGCTATCAGCTCAGAATAAAGTTTAGATTTAATATTCAATGATATATTCAGTGGAAAAGCACTGTAAGGATGAGAACAGAAATGTTTTTTGTTCGTCAAATCTCTCTGTAATGATGTTGTTAAGGCGGTTCCCATATAGTGGCTGTGCTCTCAGTGATGATGAACAATGAGAGAGAAACTAATGCTAAGCTATAACCAGAGTATAGGAGCAAAACAAAAAAGAGGCAAATAATACCACACGGGATTTGATCCACTATTTTATACATATATTATAAGTAATATTGCGTTAGACTCCTATCAAACTTACAAAAAATGTGATCAAAGCATATTTTTTAAATTTATTCATATCATCGATAAACAAACTTATGGGTAGTTTCAAAGATACCAAAGGGTCAACACAATGATGGATTATCAGTAAAACCTCATCAATGTTATTCTATATCCATAGAGATAATTTTAAATCTTTCTCAAAAATCAATAACTTATTTAACCAGTTCCTTTCATTAGAAAAATTTGATCAGGATTTATTTAAGCTTAAATTTTTGTCTTGGACAACATTTAGATAATTAACCTTGATGTTTTACAAAGAAAACACATATATCTAAAAACATAAATCTTAAACAATTTGTTGAATTAAGATTAGATCGATTTTGTTTCATAGAAATAATAGATCCTAAATAAAAATTGTTTCTCACTTGAAAACTGTTAATTAATCTAAAAATGAGACGCTTTTTGAGATTGACCTCAATTGGAGACTCAAATCCATTATTTCTCAAATAATTTTTAAATTTCATTTCAATTAATTATAAAATTTGTCTAAATTGCAGTATTTTTTTATTTTATTTTTAGGAGATATTAACTCTTCCTCCTCTTCCATATCACCAGTGGCTATGAGCAGAGACCGACCGATTACTGGCGTCGATAGAAGTATTGTCCACAACGGAAACATACCTTTACTTTTGGCCGGTATTCACAAAATATGCAAAATATTTAAGGAAAACAATAATTATGTTTAATTTGTTTCTCAAATAAGGCGCCAATTCATACTATGGTCAGCTGAACAGTAGTTTAGCTTCTGTCTGGGGGACGGCAGCCACTGAGGCTGGTCATCCATTATCTTTACTACCATTTTTGAGACAAGGCAACCCCTCAGCTATCAATGCGTGGGCGGCGGCCGCCTCTGCTGCGGCGGCTTATGCATCACTAATCCCTTCATCGCAAGGGATGAGCCAATTGGACAGAATTAACTCTAATTTGGTGAACACTACAATTAGTCGCACCACTGATGAGACAATGAGTTCACCACTGAATCTAAAGAATTGTAAGTTTTATGAAATTCTGAGATTATTTGATAACTTAAGTAATTAAAAGACTGATTGCAATCTTGCATTCATCATTAATTGGAGCTGATTGAGCAAGATTACATTGAAACAAAAAAATCTGATCCTTTAATTCTGAAAATTGACGACAATTTTCACAAAAGAGATCTTTAAATTGAAATAACAAAGAAATGGGAATCTTTTCATTGGAATAAAAACAATGGATTGAAAAACATTTGCGATTATTATTGAAATAATATGAATATCTATACTATATATTGAATCCTTCACTCAAATTGCAAATCAGCGCTGAGGGCAGAGTTTTGATTAAAAATAACAGAATTACTGCTGAGTAGACTACCAGAGCTCATACAGAACCCATACATTGTTGAGACCCATAGGACATATTCATTTAGAATATGAATTACTTGATATCTTCAATGGTTCCTAAAATGTCTACATTTTGTATATCTATCTGAACATAAATCTTATTGTATTGGTTGTCGTTAAACATAAGGACAGAATGGAGAGAGAGAGAGAGAGAGAGAGAGAGAGAGAGAGAGAGAGAGAGAGAGAGCTATGTTTCATATGATGGTTGAAATGATCAGAGCAAATGGAAATTCAGAGCAAATCATATGTCAATACCTTTCGGCACAATTCAAGTGAATTATGAATGAAAAGCAATGAAAATAAAGGGAACAGAAATAGGAATGAGAACATTGTTTTTGTGATACAATCGCTTCGAGTGTATAACTATTGCACAGATATGTCGGGCATTACTAATAATATTCAAGTAATGGATTTCCAGACTCTCTTCTCTGCTGTAAGCGATTTATCTTTGCTTTACTCAAACTTTCAGTTCAGTGATGGCCAGAATAAATACTCTGAGAACTTAATTTCAAAAATGTATTCTAATATTATCTTGCTCAATCTTTTAAATAATATTTCGATAGATTAAGTTAGCAAAAAATAAGCAAAATAAAATTCAATGTAACCTAGATAGCTAGAATAAAAATAATGAGTTTGGAGTGCTAAGTTCAAATAAAGAGATCTCAATACAAGTTTAATGGTTTTGAGTTGAATTTTGGTGTGAGTCCACCCGTTTGCCATCTCTGTTATATTCATTGTTCTTCTATTGTGTTATAAAATAGTTTTTTGTTGGAGTAATTTGATTAGACGTCAATTCAACCGAAAAAAATGCAAAAAACTAAGAATAAAATTGCAATTCTTTGCTGAACACAACAAACGTAAAGATATAAACCACTAAAATATTTATTTTGAATCCAAAATTTAATCCAATTATTCGTTAAAACTATTGTGTATTGAATTTGATTTTGTTTATCAAGGCTTCAGTCATTCAAAGCAAAGGTTAACAAAATCAATAGACAATCAAAGAGCAATGACGATTTTAAAATTTAATAGTTGAGCTCAATTTAATATTGATTTAAATATTTCCGTATGTTTTAAATTTGAATCAAAAGTGGCATAAATAGAAAGGGATGTTTTGTTTCGATGAAATTCCAAATAAAAATTGATTGGGAAAGAGAGCACATGTATGTAAACCAATGAACACTAATAATACGACAACTGATTAGTTATTGTGTGACAAACGGTAAAATTGTTTCAACATTTTGTTCTGTATTTGTATCACTCTTTTAGTGACTCTATTGTTGATCTTTTCATTGCCCATTCACTCTCTCCCTGTCCTTTACTTCTCCCCTCATCTGATCACTCACTCCTCTCCTCCGATCCGTAGATTCAATGTATTGGTTTGAAATTGGGTTTAATGCAGTCGAGTGCTCAGCCAAATGTGATAATGACGGTGACATACTCTCCCTCTTTAAACTACATAAAGCATAGGCAAACTATCTAGGTAACACCAAGCTGATCACTGATCAACTTCGAATGAAAACATTATTGTAAATTGAAAATTAGCTATTTACTTTAATTTTTATATTTTAAAAATTGACTTGCTAACAAATTAAAATTTACACAAAATAATTAAGAAATGATTAAATTTTTATTATGTATTGGATATAAATATTATTAAAACAAAAACAAAAAATAAGATAAAACACTAATTTTTGTAATTTTTATCAATTTGAGTTAACCACCTTGACTACCACTGAGTCGGGTAATCCAAGTACCGTATGTTGCGATTGGTTTTCATTGTAGCGAAAGTATAAACGCTTTGAACTTATAAATAGAAGAGGAAATCATTTGTCGGATATGATATCACTTTGAAAGTAATTAAGCGTTTAATAAATTATCGTTATTTTTATTATGTGGTAATACTTATATGATTAGTAGTAGTAGCATGCAAAATTCAAGTTTCCTAGTTTAGATTTTAATCAATAGATTGTTGAAATTGATTTGAGTTCATATTTGTTGTAACAAATGTTAAACAAATGGAAGACCTTTTTTACAACTAAAAACTTTCAATTTGAAGTACCATTAAATGTTAGGCTCTTATAATTTCATTTCGTGGATGTGCAAGAATATTTTCATCGAGAATGCTATGGTCTATTATAAATTTAAACTAAAATGAGCTTGGTCATCTACAAAAATAATTGAGAGATGAAAAAATAATCACTGAAAATATGTAATAAAAATTATTTCTTTAATGAGGACCTAAACCACAAACATTTAAGTGATTAAAGCAGTGAAAACCAGAAATTACTGAACGAGTCATTTAACAATTTTATCAATTATTTATTTGAAATCATTTTTTCTGTATTTTGTACTCATTTTGAGAGTATATTTGCTTTTCTCTCATTTCTCTCAGATATAAACTAACGATACTTTTGTGAAAAAATGGTTTTTCGTGAGATTTTAATAACTTTAAAAATATTTTATTTATAGAGTTATGAATTACAGTGAAAGTGAACGCAATTAAGCCTAGAAGTGGGGAAATATGATGAGCCCTCTGCTCACTCTTTTCGTGCCGTCTGTGCCCTCTCTTCCCCATATAACAAGAGAATAGGCTCACAATTCAATACACTTGTCGTCAATGATGATAATCAGTGAACTGAATCCAACCAATTGTTGTTCTGCACAGACATATAGTGCACAACCATAGCATATGCAGTTCAAAAGAGTATATAAATCCAATAGTGTAACAAATGATGGCAATGAGGCATATATTTTGAGTCGGGATGTACTCAACAGCACAACACTGACTATACATTTGGCAAATAGAGTATTCATTGAAAGTGTAGGCAACAGAACAGCTCATAGTCTTCTATCAGTGGAACTGTCTTTTATTTGTTCGTAAAATAACTATTTTTTATGGTTTTCTGTCAACTATAAGGGATTTTTATATCATAATCATTGCTATTCCAGCGATTAATGGGATATTTGTCTATAAAATAGAAGAGTAGATCTGTTTCTGCTTATTGTTTATGGTCTGACTGTTTGTTCATATCTTATCTCAATTACTATTTGAACCATATTTAACAGAACTACAAACCAATGCCTTCAATGACGTTAAGGTCTACAGAAAGGCATAATTGCTGTCAAATATATCAAAGCCCAACATATTTTTTGATTTCTAATATCTTAGTTTAAAATAACCTAAATATATATACTAGCTTCATTTTAATCATAATTTCTCTTTTAGCTCTTTTATTTACAAAATCATTGTTAGTAACCCATCATATTTTTGAAACACCTAGATAAGTTGGGCTGTGCATAACTTTTAAGAAATGAAAAGTAAGTCTTTCTCTTAGGAAATGAATTAAAATAATTGCGAATTCAATGATTAAAAAGGAAAACATTAGATATTATTAATAATATTTAATTTAAAGTTTATTGGAAAACAATTAGCAAAAGAATGAAACGCTTTTAATGAAAATTTTGCGATAATTAAGTGAAGTGTCGAACGAAAAGCATTGAAAATATGAATATTAAGCGATCGCCGAATTGCACACAAATGTTAGTCTGTCTTCGAATCGTATGAGACATTCACCATATGCTTCAGCGATGGACTCCAAGCTATGCATGGTATATGTGCCGGCTTTCTATTCACCATTAATTAGCTAATGGTGTCTCACGAGAATAAGGCATAAGGTTTTTATTATTATTACTAAATCATATCATACCCGTTCTCTCTCTCTCTCTCTCTCTCTCTCTCTCTCTCTCTCTCTCTCTCTCTCTCTCTCTCTCTCCAAATGCCCACAAAAATGAATTGAAAATAAATTTGAATCTGGAATTAGTGCACATCTGATGTGAGCATAAAAACAATATTAATGTGATCTGAATTATAAGTGAATACATTAATCGGTGTTTCTATTCAATCAAATCGTAAATTTGATTCATCTTTGAATTTGATTCTCATCTAAATCTTCATTAATTCACTTCCTTCCTGTTTTAAAAGTATTATGATTAATCAATCATCAAGGTTAATATTGAAAACATTGTTAGAGCAACATTATTTTAGTGTAAATGAAAATATGTTTTACTTTTTATCCTAAATTTAAAATATTTAACTAAACTTGAGTTTCAATTTGAGTCGAATAAGAAAACTATTTTATTATCTTTTGTTATCTTGGCTTTAAATAAAGATGATTGAAATGAATAAACAGAGAACTCCTAATAGACGATGAGCTCCAAGTTTATTTGTGATCAGGGCCATTATTGCCTTCCAAGAATTCATTGTCTCTCTTTTGCTATGAAATACTTTTCGGCAAAAATACATAAATGGAAATCACTTTTTGTGAAAATATCTATATTTCTGATTGTCTTTCATTTGTCGGGTATTTTATGGCATAAAATGAGAAAAATGCCAATAAGAGTAAGCGATTTAGTTTTTATTTGCCAGTCATTTGTTTGACTCATGATTTCATTGAACATCACATTTAAAGTGATGGGCACTGGAATTGAAATGTGAAGGAATTCCAATCCAGGCGTTCGAGAAAACAATCAAATCCTAAATGTGGTGCCAATTCATTTTTAGCCCAAAACTTATTTAAAGATTTATTTATTTTTGCCATTAATTCTCCTCTTTTATGTTGAGAGAGAGAGAGAGAGAGAGAGAGAGAGAGAGAGAGAGAGAGAGA
>JAQFZI010000636.1:0-14083 GCA_034695605.1 Eupelops occultus
GAAGTGAATTATTGTAAATTAGCCCAGAGTTCAACCATTCATTGTTATTAAAGCTATTAAACTAAAAGTGAATTGTTTTATGTGTTTCAACCATTTCTTAATAAATGATTGAAAAGACGTCAAACAAATCAGATTTTTTCATAAATTGTTTCATAAAATGTTTAATTGAATTGATTTAAAGGAAAACTCTTTTGTTTAATTCGTGATTATTATCAGATCGGAAGGCATTTCAATCAGGTTTAACGTCACAAATGGACATTCATATCGAGAAAGGGAGGGAACCAAAAAGAGAAAGCTCGGGATCAGTGATGTGGTTGTGATGTGTTTGAGCTCACATACGCTCTCATAGCACAGTTGCACACCTTGACAGAACTGCCCTATTTATTGTTTCTTACCGTAAAAATCTGAAGGTCTGTTCCGAAGAGCTGTTTGAAGGACTAAACAATTTTAAAAATACTCAATTGAATAGTCTTTTCGTCTGTGCCTCCGCTTCAATAACTTATTATAACATGTGATAAGACGTAAGACATTCAATACGAGAGACGAAAAAATATAATAACTTTTCTTTAATTTTCTTTATATTTCTCTCACTTTTGCATCAGATTTATAATTAGTTTCCTTCGGGTTTTGATTTCTCTCTTTCGTTACGCAAAGAAAATGTTTAATAAAGTTATATATAAACCAATTTTGAATTCATTTTCAATTGTATTCAAAGTTTACTTCACTTCAAATTCAAGTCTGTTTTCAATGATTTTCTTGTAATTAGTTATTAAAAATCGACTCAATTTTGATTAAAATCGACTCAATTTTAATTTTGTTGTCAACAATATTTTGCAAGAATATATTTAAATTATTGTTTTTGTGCTCCTAATAAGTCTGAACTAAATCTAAATCTGTTTTTACAACTAATTTAAAATCCATTAATAAAAATAAACTAATAATTAAAATTCAAAGAAGAGTTTTTATATCAATTTCAGACACTTTTGGTTTGTAAACAACTATTTCGAAACTTCGGTACATTTTTTTAGTTCAATGTTAAGAAAGTAATGCCTCAAAACAAGCACTTAAACTACTATGGATTCTTTGGATTATGGGTTGCCGTAAGTAATCATTAATTTGCATTTTGTTTGACTAAAGACTTCTTTTTCTTAATTTTTATTTTCAATTCTCATAAAAACTTTTATTTCTATTTATTTTGTGTTGTTTTAGAAAATCTCAGTTTTTTATTGATATAAAAAAGTTATCTTTTAATCTTGGAATCAATTTTCAAGTTCATTGAAATTATCGGAATTCTTGAAAAATACAATTATTTTTAATTACAAACAATTTTAGAATATTTTTATTTACTTGTAATCTACCCAACCCTACACCCACTTCAGTTAAAATCAGAGATTATTAGCTTAATTAAGGAACTAATTTAATATAATCATGATCAAATATTTTTATTTGTATTAAAAGTGATTCTCTAACACTGTTATTGAAATCCAAACAAAAGTTACTAGTTTTCAATAGTATTTGCCATTCAATGGCATTGTATTCATAATAATGAATATTAATATTAATTGTCATAATTTGTTATTGAATTTGAAGACCATTTAAATAAAAGCGATTGTCTTTTTTAACATTGAACTTGAACATTTAATTATCTAATATTATCGATGAAAAGGTCTTCAATTACAAGATTATTATTCATAATTTGTTAGTTCATTCATTAATTTGAATAATCATTAATTAAGTTTAGTATGTTATTGAAATTAGCATGCTTATCGTAAAGATTGCTAGATTTCAAAGTATTTAATTAATATCTTCAGGTCTTGTATTTGTCTAACACTTGATTACGAAATTTAGAATGAGCATGCTAAATATTTTACCTCCACTTTTAAGACTATTGAACTTTGAGTTTATTCTTGTTTTTCGTCAACTATTGACTGAAATTTCAAATCAATTAAATAATTAACAAATAATAGTAAATAACGAGTCTTTTAAACAAAAATCAATAGCTGTTGTCGTTGGCGTCATATTTCGTATTATTCACCCGGAGTTGTGTGGAACAGGACTATAACCAATTAGAGTATATTCAGATCACCGGAACAATTGTCGGTACAATCGTTTGTGTTTTAAGCGTTTTCAATGTCGCCGAAAGACTTTACGGTCGAAAATGTCTTTTCTATTCCGTAAGTGAAGCGTTAATTCTCTTATTCAGAGTTCATTAGTTAAGTAAGACTTGAGTTCGACGAACAAAAGGGACCGGCTCTCAACCGGATAAGTTCGGTTATAAAGGGGGTTTTCCCCAATTAAAAACTATTAGAGTTAAGCTATCCAGCAAAGAAAGTGTCTCTTATTTCTCCTTTTCTGGAAATTTGGTAATAAATAACCTAGAAACGTGACCAGAATAAATAATTTATAGCTATTTTCAGTCATTATCATAGACTCTATGACATGGAATATGAGATACTTTAGAGTTTATCGCCGAAAAAAATCTAAAATGTTTCTCGTTTAAAACTCCATAAAAGTCAGGTCTTTTACCTTGGTTTAGATGAGTTTAAATATTCTAGGTATTCCTGGAAATTCCATTATTTATTTATTTATTTATTTTTCACAAAAATTTTAATCCATTCACTCAAAAGTCACTTTGAATTCAACTATAAATTAATCAAAGAATTGTTAAGCTCTTGGAATGCAGGGAAGGGCTCTCAACAATAAAAATACGCTCAAGGATTTATATGTTTCCAACTTATTCACTGGAAAATACTTTACCAAATTGCAACTTGCTAAATTTAGAATGAAAGCTCAATGAATTAGTTTTGGTAATCACGATTCAAGCATGACTTAAATATTGATCTTGATCATGACTTATTGTGCTTAATGGCCATGCCTAATTAAAATTAATCTTATCTTGTCAGATTGTGTCTGCGATAGCACTGTTTGGTTTTGTTATGGCTTACGGTTCGTTCAAAGCCATAGTCCAGAGCTGTACGATAGAGAAGTACTACGAGAGGAACTTTGAAATGTTGAAGAACAGCACCCGATTCAAGTTCGACGAGACTGAGGTCGACAACTGGTTTCAGCGAAAGTACGGCCACAATATTGTGCTCTTTGTGTTCAACTTTTCGTCGGCACTTCTTTTTTGGACCATTGCTTTTACATTCCGGCGTCGACTTTGAATTAAAGTCTCGACTTTTTTGTTGTTATATTTATTTGCCTTTGAATACGAATTATATGTTTTTAGGAGTCTTTCAACAAATTTTATATTTATTTTAAAATAACCTTTCATTTTATTCGTTTCTATAAAATTGACTTTCATATTCGAGATTTCATTCTAGGACATTTTAAATTAGATTTTCTTGTTTTTTAATTTTAATTGAATTTTTTTGTTAAAATTATTTCAAAAGAGTTTTAAATTTTCCATAAATAAATCATCAATGATTCACCATGGTCATTGATTTTACAAAGATAACTAATTGGTTTATTTTTAAATAAGAGATACCATATGTTTTAATTAATAGAATTAAAATTAAACTTGGTCACTTGATATCGAATAGAAACACCTGTTTCTGAATAGAATTAATTAAAGGTTTGTCTATTTTTAAGACGAATTTCTTAAACCAATTGTTTGTTCCAAAAGATGTCCGAAACTATCGTTCAAAGACTTAGAGATAGGTTTTTGACTGAATGCGAACAGAATAAACAACTCTACCATGAATTGGATGTGAGTCGTGTCCGGACAGACGACTGGCAAATAGAGAGGTTTGTCATCACTCAAGAAAATGAGGACAAAGCCTATGCAGCTCTGGTTAAAGCACTTAAATGGAAGAAGTCTTTTGGAGTTCACGACCGAACCGACCAATACTTCCCTAAAGAATATTTCGAGTTCACAGAAGCCCATAACTATGGACGAGACAAAGAGGGCCGACTTATTCATTGGGAAAAGTATAAAAATGAACACAAAATTTCTGAATTGGATTTATTGAGCAAACAATTTATCGCTCATATTATGGAGAAAAACGATACGACTGAACACAGGAAAGGCTTTATTGTGGTCTCAGATACCAATGGTGCCGGACTTAGCCATGTCAATTGGGAAGTGATCAAATTCAAGATAGAAGTAAACCATTACTACCCTGGTGCCCTGAAATCGAATTTAGTTGTGGATTTGCCATTGATATTGTCTGGTGTGGCCAAGATTATCCTTTCTCTTTGTGAGCAGAGCCTAAAGGAAAGAATCCATTTCATCAAAAGCAAAGAACTGTCCCAATATATAGATCCGGACTTCATTCCAGTAGAGTTGGGGGGCAAAAGAGTGTCCAAAGGACTGATACCCGAAGGTTTGCAAACAATGAAAGAGTTGTCTTCAAAATATGGTTTGACTGAAAAAGTCATTAAAAGTTATTATAAAATATTTGGTCAAAAGTATTGAGTTTCAGATAAATTAGACTTTGAGTTAAATTTCATAATTAGCAGTCCTTTTTCACAATAGTTTCACACTGCTATCTTTACCTTGCACAATAAAGTTGATGATTTGTCCTCTGATTGTCTTCAATAAAAATAATAATACCTATTGTTTATACACTACGATAAGGAAATATAATTAATTTAAATAATCAAGGTAAAATTATTTTCTCACTAAAAATATGCACAATGCTTATTACGATTGTATTTGGCATACTTATATAAAAATAGCATGATAAAACTTTGCTGTCATTAATTGAATGTCAATCACATTCTAAGGATTTTCAGAGTAAGTACTACTCATTCAGTAATACTTGAGAATTAATTTGTGATAAGCATAATATCGATTTTGTATTATCCTTGGAATTAATGTCGAAATACAAATATGTTTTGATTGAATATCAATTTACTTTCTATGGTTTAACGAAAAATCCGAACATTTATTCATTAATACTATTTGTTGAGTTCATTGTCCTCGATACTAATTTTGGTAATTTTCTACCATATTCTACCATGTTTATCACTATTTAAACTATAAAAATTCATTAACATTTCCAAATAAATTATATTTTACTCAAATTATTAGTAAAATTATTGTTATATCATTTGATAAACTTTGAAGTTTAGTTATAATCAAAAACAATTTATTATTTAAAAATAATGTGAGGAGAAGAAGCAAGGTCATGATAAGATTATCGGTTATATAAGAGTATTAATTCTAAAGAGACAATCGCTGATTAAATCTATTTTGGTTTTATAGTAACTTAACAAGCAATTAGTACTCAAATTTCAATATATTATTTATTTCTATAACGACACTATCTTTTCAGTAATAAATCATAAGATCAGAAGTGCTTTCTTGAAATTTAATCAGGTTTTTATCAAGGGATCTAAACACCTGAATTCTACTTGTACAGTTCCAAGAATGTTATATAAGTTGGAAAAATATATCTATTATTCATTCGACTATTTTTTGTATTTTAATATTTTTTCGGAAATTTTCTTAATTATGTCGATTGAAGATATTGTAAGCAAATTGAGAGAAAAATTACTTGCTCATTTTGAAAAGAATGAAGACCTCTATCATGAAGTGGACGTGAAACGTGTCCGCACAGACGACTGGCAAATAGAGAGGTTTATCATTACTAACGACACCGAAGACAAAGCATATGAAGCATTGGTCAAAGCTCTTCAATGGAAGAAGTCCTTTGGTATCCACGATAGGACTGACCAATACTTTCCCTGAGAAATTGTCAAATGGACTGAAAGTCATGCCTTTGGTCGCGACAGAGAGGGCAGACTTATTCAGTGGGAGAGAAACAAGAACGACAGAAAAATATCAGAATTATCTTTTTTAACCCAGCAATATATTGCACATGTAATGGAGAGGAATGACATGGCTGAGCCAAGGAAAGGGTTCACTGTAGTTTCTGACACTAATGGTTCTGGGCTGAGCACATTAAACATCGATAACTTCAAGTTCAAGATTGAGATCACCAAATACTACCCTGGAGCAATGAAAGCCAATTATGTTGTTGACTTGCCATGGGTGTTGAGTGGAGTGAGCAAGATTATTTTATCAGTCTGTGATGCAAATTTGAAGCAAAGGATCCAGTTTATCAATAGAAAGGAGTTGACTAAGTTTATTGATGAAGATGTTATTCCCATAGATTTGGGCGGCAAACGAGTGCCCAAAATAGTTACTCCCGAAGGTCTTCAAAGTATGACAGACTTATCCTCAGAACTGGGTTTAAGCGATAAAGTGGTCAAAGAATACTATAAGAGCTTTAATAAAAAGCTTTAAATTCAAGTCGAGATCATTTAATTTTAAAAATTTTATCATAACTTTTATTAACAATAATAAACTTAAAAGCATTTTGAATTAAATATTTTTATTGAAAGTTTAATATATTTTGTTTATTTCAGTTTTCCTTGTTCATTTCATGTATGATGTTGAAATAAATTCATTTAATGAGTAATTCTACCTTAACAAAATGTTGAAATTTGATCGAGTAATGCACTCTTTTGATAAAAGAGTCGATGATTTGATAAAATTAAATATTACTATAAGTTATGAAAAGCAGTGAAATAATGCCTTCCAGTCATTCGACTCATAATTTTGCTTCGTTTGCATTAAATCGAGTTTACACTGAAGACAGTGATGGACAGGACTTTCACTTTTAGAGAGGAGCCAAGAACTACATTGACATTTCTCAAGGGAAAGCCTATTTAGGTCCCTCTGCTCACCATTCATAGAAACTAAAGAGTCATTTAACTTATTTATCGCTTTAACTAAAATTTAGTTTAATTATTAGAAATATATCGAAAACTTTTACTCAGAATTTTAATTAACTAATTATTCCCCTAAAAATTTATTTATCTAAAGAATGTACTAGCTATAGACGTCATAAGCCTTAATGGACAATTTAATTCAGTCAATGATTATGAGGATATGCCATAAATGATTTGATCAAACGTTACATTAAATTAAACAATTTTAATGAATTTATTTCAAAGTAACGTAATTTAGAGTATTTAATGAATTTTCTAAAAGAGACACTAATTATAATGTCCTTGAACCTTTAGTTCAGGCTAGAGTTCATGCAGAAAGTTTATTATTCACTCTAATTATATTGAATTGATTTCCTGCGGATCACAATTTGAGGAAATCTATTGGAAAAAAAAGTTTTATAAACTGACGGATCAGTGCTTTCACCCGATGTTTATTGGATTGAAAATAATCGCCTCTAATGTACTCTAAATATCTTATTATTATTGTTCTTATCTTTTTTATACTAAAATCACGTTAGCTTTGCATTAAACTAAAGCGGGTAAGTTTAATCTGACAGTCACTACAATTTCTTTAATACCCAATCGATATTGAAATGGAATATTCCAAACAGTGGGTTGACTTGACTTGACTTGCTCCATTCACTTTCACCCCAATTATAGAGCAATCAGAAAGAAAAGGTAATGTCTAAACCTGTCACGACCATGCTATGTTTCTCTGTCTGGCACATGGGATAATAGGGTCGACTACTCCTCAACAAGTAAACAGTTTAGTCATTAATGATGGGGGAAACCCCATTTCGTGTCCAAATAAGTGAACCCAAAAGACATAAATTCCATTGAATACCCATTTTTAACCAAAAACGAACATTCTAGGGAAAGGGCGGTAACGCACGTAGCAATTTAGCATTGAGTTGAAAGTTTAAAATTGTGTTAGTAGTGCTTTTGCTCTTGCTCATTTTAGATGCTATCGATCATAGCTAAACATCAGATAAAGAATGAAAGTGAAAATCCCACTTTGTTAGTCAGAAGATGTACTAGGGAAACCCTATTATCAAAAACCCATTTGATTGGATGTATTACTAATACACTCTATTCTAGTGTCGTATAAAAGCTTTTAAAAGTTGATTTTATAATGACTTTCCTTACCTTTCCTTAGCATACATATTGTCGCTAAACTTGTTATTAACGTTTGTTTAGTGTACGCTCTTTGTGTGGAAATTTTTTTTCTCCAGGATATATTCAAGATTAATTAACGCATCCTTGAAATAAATTGGCTCTAATGGGTCTTTTGTAATACTCAAAGGAAGGTCTGGCTTTCTGTTTAAGATTTAGTTAAATTTGAAACTCAGTGTTCAGTCGACTCATATCTGTGTCTAAGAAAACATTAACTTTTGTTAATCTAAATATTGTCCCAATTATTAAAGCGCTGGTCGTTGTTGTGATGAATACTCAACAGTCAACAGAAGATATCGTTAAGAGATTAAGAGAAAGATTTTTGATTGAATGTGAAAACAATGAAGACCTTTACCATGAAGTGGATGTGAGTCGTGTCCGAACAGACGACTGGCAAATAGAGAGGTTTGTCATTAATCACGACACCGAAGATAAAGCATATGAAGCGTTGGTCAGAGCTCTTCAATGGAAGAAATCGTTCGGAGTTCATGATAGGACTGACCAGTCTTTTCCTTTGGAGTACTGGGAGTTTTCTGAAACCCATCCTTATGGACGGGACAAAGAGGGCCGACTAATACAATGGGAAAAGACTAAAACTGAACGCAAAATTAATGAAATGACTCCACTCAGCAAACAATTTATCGCTCATATTATGGAGAAGAATGACACCACTGAACACAGGAAAGGCTATGTTATTGTCTCCGACAACAATGGCGCCGGAATAAGCAATGTCAACATGAACACCTTTAAGTTCAAGATTGAAATCACACAATATTACCCAGATGCGATGAGAGCCAATTATATTGTGGACTTGCCATGGTTATTGAATGGCGTCGCAAAAATTATCGTTTCATTCTGTGATCAAAAGCTGAAACAAAAGATACATTTCATTAACAATAAAGAACTACTGAACTTCATTGACACAGATGTCATACCCGTGGAGTTGGGCGGTGAACGAGTGGTAAAAGTGGTGGTTCCCGAGGGCTGTCAGACACTAAAACAGTTATCAGCGCCATTAGAATTGCCCGAAAAAGTAATTCAAAGTTATCTGAAATCATTTGGTAAAAGCCTTTAATCTTATTTATGCTAAGCTAAAAATAGTTTTCTATTTTAGCTAGCTACTCTTTCCTTATGAATTTTTAATTTCTTTTAAACAAGGTAGTCCCTCGTCAGAGGAATTTATCTAAAATTTAAAAATTTTGTTTCTCTGTTTTAATATTTAAATAAAATCGATATTTAAGTTAAAAGTACTAATTTTTTATTAGTTTTTTTAGATAAGTAAACTTGGCAATTTAGGGGAGAGGGAGAGGGAGAATTTTGAAATATTTAATTTGTTTTATCGATTAATAAATAGATTTTTAAACAAAAAGAGAAATTGAGTTCAAACACATAATTCCTTAAAATGATCTGAATTACAAATATTGCTTAATAATTATAATATGATGTATAGATTTTTAACCAGGGGGTAGACAGGTTATCGTAAGAAACTTATATCACTTTAATTTTTAAATGGTTATCCTTGTTTAGATAATTAGAATCTTTGTTATTTTTACTAATATAGCTTTACTATGAATTGCAAAATAAATAATTTGATAAATTTCCTCAAAATTAATCATGTTTTTGATCAAAGAATAGTTTGCAAAACATTGCAAAAGTTTTCTCTATAAGTAAACAAGTTTATTTTTGTATCTTTTTTATGTAGAGGCAGCCAAGGGGATTACCTAAAAATACCCAGAGTTTAAGTGTCTGAAGGACTGACACTCCCTAAGAATTTTTGTCCTAATTCGCAAATTATCGAAAGATTTAAAAAGAAAAAATGCCCCTTGAATTTGCCCCCTTATCCCCTAGGTTTTTGCCGATTCAGTCATTTTATAAATTGAATTGAGCAAGCTAATTTCCAGGAATTTACTAAAAATTTCGAAATAAAAGATGTTTTGGAAATATTTTCAGAAATATATTTGAAATTATTTCTAAGAATTTTTAAGATGAAAAGAGGGATGATCAAGGTACTTGTTTTTGTGCAAACATTCTAGGACATAAATAGAATTAGTGCGTACATCATATCCAGTGCAATATTAACGTAAAGTGCAGTGAAGTGAAATTAAATTTAATTTGATTTCAAATGTTTTTCGTTTTATTTTATATTAGTTTTTATTTATTTATTATTTTTGAGTTAAAATTCGAGTTTACTCTTCGATTGCAAAATAATCAAGAAAAAAAATCAAAGTTAAAATAGCCAGGGGTAATTCAGCCAAATTAATCATAAAAGATAAGAGAGCTTATTTTAAAAATGTGTATTAAATCAACTTTTATCTACTAATCGGATGATTGAAGACCTTGATTATTTTTTAAATAAAACTCATAATCTGTAGCGAATAAGTTGAGCGAAATCCCAAATAAATTGAGCATGGGTTTTATTCCAAACACATAATTTCATATAATTTATAAAAGGGATGGAAATCCGTATAATTTTCCAAAATTCTTGGAATTATTAATTGCTTTTCATAAGATGTTTAATTAAGTATAAAATATGCGGGAAC
Organism: Eupelops occultus; assembly: GCA_034695605.1. Taxonomy (NCBI): domain Eukaryota; kingdom Metazoa; phylum Arthropoda; class Arachnida; order Sarcoptiformes; family Phenopelopidae; genus Eupelops; species Eupelops occultus. The sequence continues at coordinate 10,455 of JAQFZI010000636.1, forward strand.
TTGCAGGCTTATTATCTAACGGAGCTAATTACGCAAACTTTTTAATTATCACCTTGCTTCTAAAATAAATTAGAGAATTATCAAAAATAATTCATATGAATTTAAACTTAACTCGAATATATATCTATTCAATTAATTAGGGATTTAAGTGGCAGTTGTTTCGGAACAAATTTGAGATAAGGGCAGCGCCGGTAATAGTGCACAAGATTTTTTTTGCCTTCATTAGTATTTCATGAATATTCTGTGCTGTTCTTAAGTTTTGTTAAATAATTTGTTTTGAGAGTTGATTAAAATTATAATTAAAATTAGTAACCTAGCTATTAACCTAGATATTATTAAAGTAAATATGATCAGGGACACAAACACTCCAAGGGATTTGTCGATTGTGTTTCTATAGTCTATTTGTCACTAATTCCCAATAAAAGTAGAGAATAATATTATTTTTAACAAATAAATAAGAATCATATGCTCTGATATGTGGGGATTTGACTGTGAGCTTGTGGTGTGAGCGCTCTGTCAGATCAGGTCTCAGTAGATGTACAAGTCTTGGACTCGCCCTCAATATGTAGGATATATTTCACTCTAATATGAAGCGAAAATACAGACTCTGTTTGCTGTTATCCTTGAATTGACGTTAAAATAAGTGCAGTCTTTGGTATTGAGTGGAAAATTACAGCGAATCCACTGAAGAGAAAAACTTAATTTTTGGCCAAAAGTTTTTTCGAATACATCTGATATGAGTTTCACTTTTTTCAGTTGAAGAGTTTGATCGATAACTTTTGAATTAACCATTTTTTGAGGGAATTTCTCTCAAAAAAGTATTTGAAAATATTTTCGTTTTAATAATTGTGAGAATTGTTTGAATTTTTGTTTCACTTTAAAAAGTGGTCTCAATTTTCTCAACAAAATGATTGAAAGAATCAGAAAAATGGTTTTAAAGGAATGTAAGACAAACCCTGAGTATTACCACGAATTGGATGTCAACAGAGTTCGGGCCGACGACTGGCAGATCCAGAGATTTATTCTTGAATATGAAAACGAAGAAAAGGCTTACGAAGAGATCATTAGAACAATGAGATGGAAAAGAGAGTACGGTATACATGACCGCAATGACCAGTACTTCCCCAAAGAGTTTTACACATTTTATGACATCGAGATGCTTGGAAGGGACAGAGAGGGCCGAATACTCCACTGGGAGTCTACCAAGAATAATATCAAAGTTAATGCCTTCATGTTTTTGGAACAACAGTTCATTGCACACAGACTTCAAAAATTGGACACAGAGGCAGGAGCAGATGGATTTACACTGGTAATAGACTGTAATTCCACAAGTGTGGCAAATGTAAACCTGGAGATGTGGAAATGGAAAATCAGTCTACTTCAGTACTTTCCCCAAGGAATGCGTCAGGTGCTAATTGTTGACCTGCCCTGGATATTAAACTCGATTATGAAAATCATAATTTCCTTTCTGTCGCCAAATCTTCGCGAAAATGTCATCTTTATCAAAAGGGAACAGTTGCAGGATTATATCGATGCAGATTACATTCCTGTCTCATTGAACGGAAACCGAGAGAAAAGAGTATTTCCATCAGATATCAAACCGATGTCAGAACTGACACATTTGGTTCTCAATGAAAAACAAATCGAGACCTACACTAAAAAACATCAAATGATGGCTAAAAGAAGCAAAAGTTATTAATAATAATAATAATAATAATAATATTAATCGATTTTATCAAAAGCTTTGGTAATATTTTTCCGAAGAAAAATATTTTATTTCATTGAAATTCAATTTAAACTTTTGCTTAAAAACATTTTCGTGTATTTTTTAGTGCTCTTTCACTTGATATTTATAATTTAATCATGTGAAATTTAACCATATAAGTGAGCTTACGTGCGTTTCATCATGTCTTCTGAGATGAAGATTGAAAATTCATTTTTCTTAATCTAATTAAAAAGAAATAATTTGTTTTTCTAACACTTAATATTGAATTTTTATTTATTGATAGAAATCTTTAAATTCAATGACATTTCAAAACACACTTCAAAAATATCTATTTTTGAAAACATATTTCTATTAATTATTTGTTTATTCAATATTTGGATTCAAATTTATGTTTGAAAATAAAAATCTCTTTTTAAAGAATTTTTATATCTTTTTTAATAATTCTATAAATCTCTTTTAAAATTATCTAGGCTATCTTAATCCTGATATAACGAGAATAATTCTTGTTAGGAATAATTTATATTGAAAGATGTCTTTGAATTTTTCTTTAATGAACTTGAATTTAAAGCAAAATGTTTGTGGAAGTTTCCAAATAAAATAAATTTGCACTGATTATACTCAATGTCAAATTATTTGAGTTTATTTTTTAATAATTTGCAGGTTCAAAGTTAATCTCCAGAAGTTAATTAAAATTCAGAGTTAATTAACTCTCTTATAAACACTTAATTAAAAGTGAATTTAATTTGAATTTCAGTAAAAATGCTAAAAATAGTTAACATTCAAAACCACGATTATATCGTTGAATCTTTTCATACTATTAATCATTAATAGTATTAATGATATTTGATTTGTTGGACGTCTTATAAATCGAGATTAGTTTGCGTTCAAATATTTGTCGATTTCTTTTACTATACGTAACATAAAACAGTCATTTAATATATTCTGTATTTTATTACAATTTATAGCAAACTATTTATTGTATTGTTATATAAATAATAGTCTCTTATTATTAGTTCCAATGAGTGATCACTTCATTGACAATCATTTCATTCAATATTCATTAGAAATTGAGTAAAACCATAGTAAGGAAAAAATCGGATTTAATTAATTGAGGTATGCAAGGTGTCTTACACCTAAAATATAACTTTTATTACTATTTTAACAGAATTGCTAAGTTCAATCGATCAAGTTCATGGTAAATATTGATTATTTTCAGAATTTAATCAAAATAAGATGTAATCAACATGCTACTTTTCAAATTCATGTAAGAATATTGATAATATGCAGACAAGTTATTTTCTATTCAAGGTTCAGTTTCACTTTCTATTCCATTCTTATCCTATTCAAGGTCTTTTAATCTAATTATTACATCAGATCAAGCATGCTCATCCTTTATCTAATAAAAATAATAAAAAAGAGTAGAAATTTAATTAAATCTATAAATCATTTTGTTTGTAATGGAAATCAAATTATCTCTATTTTGAAAAATAATTATTTTATTTGTTTATACTTTACTGTAATATACTTTACAACCACTATCAGACCCCCCCCCCCCCCGAGAGGTTTGCCCATCATTGTTTTACACTATGTAAGGCGGAGCTCACTGTGGTTTGGAAGGATTCAAATAGTACTTACAATTGAGAGAGACTGCCATTAAGGGTTGCCATACTTCTGAGAGGAGATAACTGTTCTCAATGTCAAACCAATATTAGATATTTTTGTTTATTGAGTAAATTAATAAAATATTGATTAATGTCATTCTGTGCTCGAACTGACGACAATTTCAGAGTTAAGAATAAATTTCCAATCAATCAATTTATTTATGTTTTGATTTCTCAATCAATTTATTTTGAAATGAGTGCCAAAAATTCTGAAACGATTCAAAGATTAAGAGAACATTTTT
>JAQFZI010000637.1:0-14075 GCA_034695605.1 Eupelops occultus
AAAATTATCTCTCAATTGACTGTTGAGAATGTGTTGGATATTCTTGTTGTGGCTGAAACTCATTCCGCAGAAGAACTAAAAAACGCAGCGATTGTTTTCATTGGCAAACATTTGGAAGAATTAAAAATCAAATAAAGTATCAAAAATTAAATTATTTAAAAGATTTCTTATTTTTTCAAAAAGTCTTCAATTCTTACTTCAATTCATTGAAAATAAATTACAAATTATGTAAAAATTAAATATTATTTATTTATTTATTTTTATTTAATTATTAAATTAAGAATTCCTTTATTGATCCCAAAGTGGTTTTTCTTTAACTGTAAAGAATGTCACAATAGGTTCCAGCCATTCAATGGGTAACCAATAAAATGAGCAAACAATAAGTCTGTCGATATGACCACAAACCAAATATTTGTAATTAATTCGATTCAATGAAACAGAATTAGCGATAGTATCGACCACTTCCTCAGGTCTGTCACGACTTGAGTTTATATTTTTAGAGATATATAAACGAAATTTTTGATAATATTCTTCTCCAAAATCTTTCTTAATCTTTGAATCTGTATTTTTCCAGCACTCGTCCAAACCGTTGACAACCCTTTCCGTCAAAGAATTCCTTTTCAAAGAGAAAATAAAATAAAATAAATTATTTATGAATTTACAGGGTTTAACACCTCATTTTCGTGTCCATTTCAGAATTTTCGTATCGAAACAATTGTCTTTCTCATCTTGACTTTATTTTTCGCGTTCATAGAGTTAACGCTTGGAAAAAGGGCGCAAACACTGCTTACCCGATTTTTAATAGTGGTGCTGCACTGCAATACACTGCAATGCGTAAACAGAGTTTGCGCCGTTTTCTCAAGCGTTAACTCTATGAACGCGAAAAATAAAGTTAATATAAGAAAGACAATTGTTTCGATACGAAAATTCTGAAATGGACACGAAAATGAGGTGTTAAACCCTGTAATGACAAACTTATAGGCCTGGGGTTGGATTTCAATGACTTCTACCCCTTTGTTATAAAGTTCTCTCCGAAGACCATCTGTTAGGGAACTGATCGCTGCCTTTGACATTGAATAGATTGTAGTTCCCGGAGCTGAGAAGAGTGCAGCCACACTCGACACGTTTATTACTCTACCTTTTGATTTGCGAATGAGTGGCAAAAACTGCCTTAAAATACGAATATATCCGAAAACATTGATCTGGACTAAGGTTTCTAAGTCTTGAATACTCCCCCATTCGAGTTCACCACAAGCATAGACACCGGCATTATTGACAACTGTCCACAATTGTGTGTTATTTGCTTCACATTCCTTCACAATTAAATTAAATGCATTTGAAATATGTTTTTCATTCAAAACATTTAATTCAATTATTGTTATTCCTTTGGCTTTCAGTTTAAGAGCTCCTTCACTATTAACTGACAGAACAGTTGCAAACACATGAAAACCCATTGAATTTAATTTAATAGCTGTAGAATAGCCGAAGCCTGAGTCACATCCAGTGATCAGTACTGACCGACTTCTTGGGTCAACTGATCTGTTGGGCAATAAATATCTGTTAATTATATTCACTGATTGCCAACTCATAAAAGTTATTAGAAGTGAAATACTTATTATTTTATAGACATTTAATAAAATTGGTATAAAAAGTGTTGAAATTAAGATTATTTGAATTAAAATGAATAACAAAATCAAATACCACTTCATTTTGGTTTTATATTTTAGGTATTCTTTAGTATCTGTGTAAAAAGAAGTAGGTCAATCTTATATAATTATAGCAACAGGTTAGGTATGTCAGTACTGTTATTATAGTTAACGAAATACAGGTTTGTATTATTCAATATCTGCTTATTTTTAAAACTTGTTTTTTGTGTGAAAGTTGTCAATGAAATAAAACAAGGTATAAACAGAACAAGGTATAAACAGAAGAGGGTATAAAATGAATTTTATTTTTTAATTCAAAAAATTGAAAAGAAATCAAAATATATTCAGAATTACATAAAATTATAAAAATTATAAGATTTAGAGAAATTCATTTAATGTTGACGTCCAGGCCATCCCCAGTCGTTGCACATACCGCACACAATAACCCAGGGAATAATACAATACGGGAATAGGAAGGACACCAGAATGGCATAAGTAATCTGACAGCACTTGTAATCACCGGCGGCACCGATTAGACCGAAAACACTGGCGAAAATACAAACCCAAGCGTATGTATTGACATCAATGTACCACATCCCTTCCCAAAAGGGCGGATCACTTGGTTTGTAAGGAAAGAAACGAAAGTTCCAGTCTTTGAAGATATTTAGCAAAGAGAAAACGATTCCCACAATCATAAAGGCCACACAAACAACCATTTGAACGATTTTAATGCACTCAAAACATTTGTATCGTTGTATTTCTTCTTCAGTCGGTTTGGCCATTGAGTTATCTGTTCTCAAGAAGTGATTCTTTAAAGTATTCAAAATCTAATTCTAATAAAAACTGTTTTCAATTGAATTTTAATTTTTAAAAAATTGTTCGAAATCTCAAATCGCGTGAAACAAACAATCGATAGACAAGAGTTAATTCAAATTTAAACTATATATTAATAAATAATGAATTTTCTTAAATCTTTTCCGTTTTGGGGCTATGAATGCCCTGAGCAATATAAATACATAAATACTTATATATTTTATAAGATTAAATAAATTAAAATATTCATCTAGATTGTTGTGTCCATATTTGATATCTCATCCGGTATTTTGTTAGTGGAGTGATTAACCCAATCAGGAGTCGCTCTGAATGTGCAAAACGGAACAAAAAAGTCGGACCATTGTATGGGAAGCCAATTGAATGTCATTACAATCAACCGATTAATATGATTGCAGCACAAGTACTTCGGATCAACCCTTTCCATAGTTATTGCTTCTATTAAAGGGTTTAAAACCTGGTCGTGATTTGTCGAGGTAGTTTTATTGAAATATTTGATGTAGTTTTTGAATTTTTCAAAATATTTGTTTCCAAAATCACTTTTGATTTGTGGAGAGGTTTCGCTCCAAATGCGGTCCAAAATTCCCAAAACATTGAAAGTCATTTGAGTTCTGATCAAAATTAAAAAAAAATATATTTATTTTAATAAATGATTAAAACAGAGATATTTAAGACTTACACATATGCCTGGGGTATGATTTCAATGACTGAAACACCAGTGTTTGCCATTTCCCGTCTTAACCCGTCTGTAAGGGAAGATATGGCACACTTTGACATCGAATAAGTGGTTACGCCCGGAGCTGTAAACAGTGCAGCACAGCTCGATATGTTCACAATTCGCCCTTTTATTCATTAAATAAAAGAGAAAACAAATTAAAAAAAGAACTCAGAATAAGGTCAACACATATCGATGGAAACAATCTAATAATTGATCTTAATAAAGTGAAAATCGGTTGAATCACTTTTATTTGAAAGTTTAATCGACAAATTTTTTTTAAAACTCAACAGGGAGATTTTTAAAAACTTTAAACTTAAGGGGATTTTGGGCTGATCCCCCCTTTGCTAATCCTTATAATTACGTGAAAATTGGATGTATTTTATTTGTTATACTTTTATTTGAAAGTTTAATGGGGTATTTAATTTACTCACGTTTACCACAACAGATATAAACTTATGAATACCTCTCGATTTCCTGATTAAAGGCAGGAAATGTCTAATTATGCGGACATATCCATAAACATTAACTTTGAATACTCTGTCGAACTCTTCCATTGTTGACCACTCTATGAGTCCGCACGTCATAACACCTGCGTTATTGACAACTGTCCATAACTTTGTATTTCTTTTATTACATTCTTCGACTATTTTATGGTAAGCACTGCAGATATCTTCTTCTTTGGTTACATCGAGTTTGATAAGAGTACAGTCCTTTAGTTGGAGTTGTTTTGCTCCTTCACTTGTCTCAGATAAAACCCCAGCGAAGACATGCCATCCATTCTGACTGAGTCTTTGAGCTGTCTCGTAGCCGAAGCCGTGATCACAACCTGTAATCAGAACTGAATTTCCATTCGATTCTATCGGTTTGTTTGGCAAAAAATATCTTCGAATGGTATCCGTCATAAGCCATGAAACAGAGATAACTAAAGAAGTGATTCCAACAAAAGAAGAAAACTTAAAAATGATGGCGTTTTTCAAACAGAATAAAAAAAATATTAAACTTAAAGCAAATAATTTGAATGAATTCATGTTTTTTACTTTGAATTCACTTTCAAAGTGAATGTTTGAATTGAGTTGTGAATTGAGATCAGAGTCAATTTGTATGGACAATGAATGGGCATAACTAACCCCAAACCTGATTGTTCTCATTCGTTAACACCTTTGGCTCAAAGCAATTATTTTCTATTTTTATTTTCATTTTATTTCGTAACAATTTCATCTGAGTAAAGGAACAATATAGAATTCTCCTTTGCCTATTAATAAATATAGTTGCTAGTACATCAAACTTGTTTCTATGTAAATTTTAAAAAAAGAGTAAACAAACTTTTAATCAAGTAATATTTAGTTTAATAAAAAAGTAAATATTTCATATATTTATTTTATTATTTTTATTCTACAGCAAAATAAACATTGATGATTTATTATTATATTAAAAATTAATATTTTCATTTTCTCAAATTAACATTATTGATATTTTTGACCTTGTTTTTATTTGACTTTAGTTTAATTACTAAGTTTTTTATTTTAAATGCATTCAATTTAATTTTATTAAAATTTATATTAAATTTTAAGTCAAATAATTTGATTAATTTTAAGCAAATATCAGATAATGTGATGACTGAAAAACCAAAGTATAAACCGATAAGACTTCCGACAAAACATATGAATTCCTCGAATGTTATTTTCGGTATATGTCTTACCATTGAAGTATAATAGTCTATACTTTTGAAGTTATAGTTTCTTGTAGTGAATCCCAATTTGGTCTCATATTTCTCTTTATAACAATCGGAACCAAAATTACATTTATTTCTGCAATTACATTTGGGGCCGCTTATAATCACTTCATTGGTGCAGATAGGATCAGGTGATTATAAGCGAATGTGATTATAGACGATCAACATCTTTAACATTATAGCACTCATAAGAACGGCTGGTGCTTTGATATTACAGTGATTATAACCGAAAGTGATTATAAGCGGTATGATTATAAGCGGCCCAGAATGTATTTCCTATTTGTTGATCCAATTCAATAGAATTATTTTTTAACCAAGAATTGTAAATCAAGTTTTCTCTTGTTAAGTTATAAATAAGATAATCTCCTGGCCATCCCTCATACCTATTATGGAATTCCGTGAGTCGACAGTTTTGAATGCAATCTTCTCTTGACTTAAAGCCAATTGTTTTGTAATCAAAACAATTTGTTTCATAAGGTTTGGGCTGAGATTTGGTCACAAATTTGTTGTAATGAATTAGATTGGCCAATTCTTTCAAATTATTCATCTTGACACTTCTGATTAAGTGGAATCTAACTAATAGCTCATTCCTTGAGTGTAATCTAATGTAATATTCTTCTAATCTTTTGTTTATGAAGATTGTTATGAAATAAGGATAATCTGTGAGAGTATCAGTGTCTATTTGAAATAGATGATCTGGTTTATCCTCTGTTTGGTGGAAGAATGTGAAGCACATCACATATAAACAAAGGGATTGCCTTATTTCTGACAATTGCGAGCAATTGATGAAAAATTCTTTGTTATCGAAATTTATTCTCTTCTTAACCAAACAGCTTTCGATTATATCATCTTTGGTATACATGAGTAGTAGCTGTTCCTCAATTGTCTTGTTGTTCATATAGTCCCGTACCTTAAGTTCATTTTTTGTCAAATTTAACTCAATTAGAATATTCTTCAGGTATTCTTCTTTTATTAATAGATTTTTATGGAAGAAAATGGTGATCGACGGCAATGAAATCACAAATTGATTTTCGAAACCAATTGTTATAATTGTTTTATACGAGAAATACATTTCACATATTTTTATGATTTGATATAAACATAAACCCAAACAAAATGTAAAAATTAATGCTTTACCGAATTCTCTGACTTTAGGCGCCATGGCGTCTTATGTGACAGGTCCCAGACTCGGGCAGACTTCAAAATAGCATGGTGTGTTACCTAGATAGTACGCCACCCCCTCTTAGAGACTGATATAACCCGCCATGTCGTGATATCTCATATTTATAGCAATGAATACATTTATTTATCAATTCAATGACTGACTCTTCATTTGAAACATTACTACAGTTTTGATTAAACTTTTGGCATTTGACTCGTTATTTGAGTCAAAACTGAGTGTTGTGTTACCTAGGTAGTACGCCACCCTCTCTAAGAAACTGACATTGGGCGCCATGGCGCCTAAAGTCAGAGAATTCGGTAAATAGTTTTTCAAAACTTAAATATGATTTGAAATCCATTTTTATTCTGATTATTTTACCTTGCAAAATGAGAATTGTTTTCATATAAGTAAAATAACTTGCTTAAAGATTAGAATTTGTTTTTATTCTATTTAATTCACCATGACTACTATTATGGTCAATATTGATATTTAACAAACTCACTTGATTAAAATTGTTTGCTTGTTGCTTAATGTTTTTATAAAAGAATATTAATGCACCATGGTGGCAAAATTTTTTTTAGTTATGAAAATCTTGAATTAAGCTTGAACAAATGAATAACTTTGAAGTTTTTGTGATTATAAAATGATGTTCAATGCTCTTAGTGCTCACCTAATGTTCCAATTGTTATGGTATAATTTTAATTTAACTTTTAATTAATGATAATTTATAATAATATTAAATTCATATTAATTTGAATTTTATTCTTTAAAACATTTATTCTTTAATTACATTTGAGTTTTTCGTCTTCGACTCCGAGTTTAAGCATTGGTTTATTGTTATTAATAACTCTGGCGGTCACTCCGTATCTGCCATTTTTGTTAAATTTCGAGAATATTCCCGAATAGAGGCCATCGTTTGGTACTTTATCGGCGCCCAACCCATTGTCGTGTAATTGTATTAATATAGGCTCACCTTTAGGTCTGTCTACAATTGCTATAACATCAGCACATATTATATAATTAAATCTTTTGATAACTTCAGCATTAATGACAGCAGTGGGAGGTTTATCCTCTTCCATTAATGGTGTGTCCATCCAAGCTCTCACTTTAATGGGCTCATCAACTCTTGACTCACTGGTGACGGACAGGTAAGCAATCACTGTGTGTTTTCCTTTATTTTCAAATCTAACCCTCCATTTGCCTAAAAATTAAGAGAATTTTTTTTGAATTGAAAGTTACTAAAAGCTTTTGATTGAGTCATTCACAATGCACAAGGTAGGTTCTCTATCTTAAGGGGGATAAATTTCCAAAAATTTCAAAATTTAGAGAGAGGGTAGTTTTTAGTTCATTTTTAGTAATAAACATGGCAAAATTTCCGAAGAAGAATTAGTTCTCGACTTTAGTGGGGATATTTGAAAATCTCCCTTGTGCATCTCTGATCTTAATTGATACCTGGCACAGCCAACTCTATCTGGATTTCGACTATCATTTCCAATGGGTTAAACTTATAATGAGGACTGTTTGAGGTATATACCGTTCCATTGGGTGACAACAGTTTAATATAAATCATTTCGATGTCATCACTGGTTATTATAAATTTGGTATTTCTTCCCAACTCTTTGGGAATACGAACAGGAATTTGATTCCTGGCTTTTTGCAGAAGGATTCTATTGTGATAAAAGAGTACCGGAGTCTGAAGCTCAACATGAGTTTGAATTAAAGTTGTCTCAAATGGTCTCGAATTGGTTCCAATAATTAAATTATCGAAGACTTGTTTAACGTAACCGAAGTGAACGAATGCTATGTTAGAGATCTCTCCGGTATTATTAGACTCATCCGTTGCTCTCAGAGCTAAATAGACACTTATTTTTGGCACACCGTTGGAGGCACTCATTTTTGCAAAGTTCATAAGTAATCTTGGTATTTGAAATTTAGCTCTCATTGTAGAACCGCCTTCTTTTGGCTCAAGACTACCTGCAACCAATATGTCGTCCACAATGGAAACAGCAGTTTGGAATAGATTGGGGTTAGAAAGAGTTTCCTGGGAGAGGGATACTCGTAAATCAATTGTTGTTGCACTGCCTGTGAATGCGTCGTCACCCGGTGCTGTCCACTGAACTTCGATAATTTGTTCTTCTTCATCAATTGTAAGGACTTGCAAATTAGAGACTCTCCCTGGTGGAATGAGATCGATACCAGGTTGATAATCCTCTAGTTTGAAAGCACCGGCTTCGCTGACTCGAGTGAACTCAGATATTGGTTCGCTATCGAAGTCATCGGTTGGTTTACCCGACGCTGCGATAAAATCTGTGACTTCAAAGTGAGTCTTGAGATCATTGGAACCGTTGCGACGACTTTTCACTGCTTTCGAAGACCGAGAATAAGCGAAATGACTTCGAGTGGTTCGGACTTTGGTCTGCGATGGAACTGCTTCTACTTTTGCTGACACAGAATATCTTCCATTGGCTGTGAATTGTGTGAAAGCAGTGGTATAGATGCCATCATTAGCAGAGACATCCATTCCGGAGCCGTCATCATATAGCTCTACCTGAAAGTCAGTTAATGAAGAATTGATCCAATTATAGGTTGAGCTATACCTCAATTTTCTTTGCTTCAGGTCTTTCTACTGTTGCCACAACTTTAGCCCCAATCACTGCATTCTGTCCTTTTTTGACCTCTGCATATAACAAAGAAGTTGCCGGATATCTGACCTCTAGTTTTCCGAAATATGCATTGACTCGAATGGGCTGTTGTTTTATGTCTTTGGGTTCACTGGTGACAGTCAGAGCAACAGCTATGTCCCTGTTATGTCTGACATCTTTATCATAAATTACTTCCCAGTGACCGACCTTTGAGTTAGGAATCCAGAGTTGAATATGTTTTAATTGACTGTCTTTTCTATAATGAGGATGTCCTTCAGTGAAAACCTGTCCATCCGGTGATTTGAATGTGACGACTAGTATATCGATATCATTAGAAGAAATGGAAAACTTTGTGTTTTTGCCCAATTCTGAGTCAATTATTACTTTGATGTGAACAGGTCTGCCACCGATTATCATCACCTCTCGATTCCTAATAGTGACTGGCTGAACCTCAACATCACTCTAAGATTCAATTGAAAGATAAGAATTACATATTTAATTTGATCAAGCATGTATAGGTTTTGATCAAGGTTCTCGATCTCAGGGGAATAAATAAGGAAAGATCCTCTTAAATTTTAAAACTAAGAGAAGTATTTTTAGTTCATTTATGACTTGATTATGGTAAAATTTGCCCGCTACTTATGGAAATGCTCCTGTGCTATTTAATGTAATTATTATTAATCTTCTGTTTAAAGGCTTATATAAAACAAATTAAAGTAAAAGAAAATTATAATATTTTACTTGTTGTGAAACGAATCCCATAAACGCTGTTTCCAACATAGTATTGGTGGCGGAGTCGTTGTCCTTCATATAGAAACACCAGCCCCCAGTCTGAGACGATATACTTTCAAGCCTTTTGTCGGCCTCAACGGCCACTCCAACCGCATCTATCCTTATGCCGGCTTTTAGTATTTCTGGCATTATTTCTTCAATTGTTGGCTCCTTTTGATTCTCCTGTCCATCACTAACAAGAATGATATTCGCTCCACGAGTTTGTCCCCCATTTTCTTTGAGTATTTCAATGGCTAATTTAAAACCTTTTCCGATTGCGGTCCACCCATCAGCCTCTGAGGGAATGGCATTATTAAGACTTTGACGAGTTGCGTTATTTACTGTAACCATTTGGTGGACAACCTTCGCCTCAGTTTCAAACACAATGATTCCTACTTCCATTCCATTATGGACAAGGTCTTTTACAAAACGAGTGGCCGCTCTGTTTAACAATTTAATCCTTCCGTTGTCTCTCATACTTCCGGAGACATCCAAAACTAAAACAAAACGACTGCTCTGTTTTTCATCGATTCTCATAAATCTTATGACCGGTTCGTAGTATTTGTCACTTAAATCACTTTTATTCCTAATAATTCAAGATAATGATCATGCTCTTATCTGATTACAATTTACTTACAAGTATTTGAAGTCTGGATGTTCTTCAATAACTTCTGAAGTACTTTTATAATTGCAAAGAATATTCTGTTTATTCGGAGCATATTTGTTGTGTTCAAGTTTTGGGTCATTCGTTCCCTTTTTGCAGAATTTTTCAATCTTTTCAAAGAAGTGGTAAAAGTGATAATAATTTCTGTTTTAAACAAGTTTTTAGTCAATTGATTGATTAAATTATATTTTTTGTGCAAAGTTTGCGAAAATCAATGAATGAATGCTTTTTAGCGAATGTTTTGTGAACTTAAATATTGAGATTAAAGTAATGTTTATTTGATTTGTGATAACTCACAGACTGGATGTGCGGCATAAACATAATTGAAGCCAAAGCCTCGTTATGTGAACTGTCGGGAATGAACTGGCATTTGGGGTCAACGCGTCCACCGCTGTATATTTTACATGGCTTACCATCCCTGTCCTCGTGTCTGCCTTTAATGCCTTTGACGCAAGCAGTTGGATATACCTTTAAATTTTAGATGAAAGTCATTGATTTGAAAATTTGAACTCAGTTTTGACTGACTGTCCCATTTTCCATATAAAAGGTTGGGTACTTAGAGTCGCCTGGAATTCCATATTCATCAAACACTCCATATCTATAGTGCGCCCACTCGTGGATAAAATGTTTCTCTTCATATCATAGCTTAAGGTTAGATCAGATAAGGATTTAATTTGATTTTTACCTGGATATCCAAAGTTTTCCTTAGTTCTACCGTTTAGTTCTTCAATGAAAGCATCGGTGAGTCTTATGTATTCTCCCGGTTCTCCACAGCCTCTGGGCTGAGAAGTGTATGGCTCATCTCCAGTGATGGGATCTGTGGGTGCGATCCTTACATGTGCTCTATCGTAATGAGAACCGACTACTGACTCGTACTCGTCTTTTCTACTCCATGTCTCAGGTATGATGACCTCGATCTCAACAAATCGGGCCCTCCCTTCAGTAGCTCTATAGAGAAAGGCGGAAGACTTCCGCAACAAATCCTCTAAATTGTTAATAAGTTGTTCACTTTCTTCCACTTCCGAGTGAATAGCAATAGTTATTCCTCTATAACCACCGTTTAAGAACTGAACTGGTTTTATGGCCGACTCCACAACAATTAAAAGTATTATAAAAATTAATAGATTTTGAAAAATTTGCATTAATTTCATTATCTAATGGTTTTTGTGAACTATTCCTAATGTAAGCAAATCTCAAACTAATGGCTTAATAATTGTGTTGAGAACTGAACTTCATTTGAGACTTCCTTTGTTTCTAATATTTATTAATCATTTCCGATGTATTTGGTTTCCAATATTGTATTGACTTTTGTGACCCATTTTGGGAATTAGATCTCATCTATCATTAAATTCAGTGATGACCAAGGTCCGAGGCTCAAGAGGGGGATAGAGGGTAGGGATAAAAAATTCGCTCAACACCGGAAAAAGGGGTCAATCATGAAATTAGTGTATTTTGCACTAATATTAGAGGAAATTAATCATAAAATGATATAAATTTCAATAAAATGTTAAAAATTTGATTTTGTTTATGAATTTATTCACATATTTTTGAGAAAAACGTTAAATTTGAGCTATAATTAAGAGTTTTTAATAATCAATAACCAATTTTTGCATTAAATTTTTAAAAATTTGATAAAAAAAGGCAAAAAATACCACTGATTTTTTGTCTCCCTCTAAGGGGGATTTTCTAGGATTTTGTCGTTCAAGGGGGGATTATGGCAATATCCCCCTTGGGGATCACTGATTAAATTAGTCATAAATTCTTCTTTTAATGTAATTTCAATACTTATTAAATATAAACTTCCGATAAATTGATGTGAAATAGAGATTCTTATTAGAATTATTGCAAATTGTGCAAGTTTCAAAACAATTAGGAATATACTGAATTTAAAAGTTAAAGTCTTTCATAATTCTATATCATCAAGATATATTTGTAAAAAAGAAACTATTCTATTGAATAAAATATAATTTAAATAAAGATTTTATAAAAAAAAACAAATTACAAACAATAATCTCTATCATAATTTAATACCTTTTTTCCTAAATATTTATCTACATGTACATTTACAGACATCATTCTGGCATTGTTTTTGTTTATCCTGATTTTGAGGAGTCTGGTTAATTGTTCTAGTTGAAAATTAATGTTGCCTCAATTTTTTTGGAAAACATGACTTTTGTTATTACAATTATATCGCAATGGCCGCTTTAAAATGAGCTTGTTCAAGGTGCAAGGTGAGAAAGATTACCGAACGAATAGGTCTTAATGAGTGCTCAATGAACACAAATTATTTACAGAATCATTAGTAGAGCTTGCCTATTATTAAGGTAAAATTAAAACTAGTTATGGTAATTATTTGTGTTTACATTGTTTGTATTTCACTTGTTTTTAGTAACTTTCATCATTCAGTTTCAATTAATTGGAAATGTTTTTAATTTAATATTTGTTTAACTCATTTTTGATATGTTTACCAAAAACAATCATCAAATGACTCTGTATATAATTATCGTATTAAATTAATTCTGGTGAATTGGAAAAAACAAGATCGAAGTGGACTCTCTTATTCTCTGGAATCTAATGTTTTTATATGTTTTTCACTCAATTAAACTGCAATTAAGTTCAATAAAATTTGTTGTTTTTATCAAAGTTTTTAAGAGTTTTTAGTTTCGATAACCAGTTATTAGAGAAATTAGAGAATACTATCACTTGTTTTGATCAGGGAATATATGAGCCTCTTTATTAGAACAATAAATTCTTGGTTGTTTTCTTCAGGAAAGCCTTCAGTTTTATGCTGAGCTATTAACAAATTTTGGTGACTCTAATAATAGTTTTCAAATAATCCATTCATTGATAATCAATGAATAGTATTATTATTTGAGAAAACTGTAGTGGCTTTCCATTTATCGGCGGCAGTATAAACATTAAAATCTGAAGGCTTTCTAACCTTTGAAAGATTCTCTTCGACTGAATGTCAAAAAAAGCACTTAAAATTGAGTATTAAATAAATAATTATATTTTAAACATATTTTACGTTAGAAAGTGATTAAAGTCATTAATATTTACTAAAATATAGATAAATATAAGTTTTGGACTCAAGGCTTGAGTCATAGAAGAGTTAAAAAATAAATTAATACATAATTTATAGCTTCACTTAAATTGATAGATGAATCTTAATTTTAAATTAGCTTATTCTAGAACTTTCGCTAGGAATTTCCCTTGCTTAATTTTGTAATCTGAGATATTGTATAATATAATTATAATTTGTTTTGGTTGGAAATTTTGTTTTTACTTGCTATTTCTATAATAGTTATGTAATCATCGAAGGAATGGCGTCAAACAGTCTCTCCTTTGACTATCAAAAAGAGTGAATATTTTATTCTTTACTCATTTGAAATATCTTTAGATGTGAGCGAAATGTTTGAGACATTAGTGTTTGTGCACTTGACTTATTAACTAGGATAAACATTTATTTTTAATAATAAATATAAATCATTGGTTAGATAACAAGGAGATTTTGAAGTTTACTTAATTGTCCGGTTAGAACCGAATCCATTAATTTATAGAAAGATTGAAAACAACATATTTTTAAACAACCTTTTGGTTGATTTCGAGAAAGAGCTCTGAGTCTGAGTTAAATGACTTTGAATTCAATGTTAAAAATACGTTAGAATTCACTGAAATTCATTGAAATAAAGAAATTCTACACATTTTTAAGAATTGCTTTTTTATTATTTATAGTTATTTTTTTGACGTTTTTGGCCTTTGATTTGATGTGTGATTAGAGCTAAAAATTTTCCCAAAAAAAACCAAAAGTAATTTTCCATTCATTGATCAAAATCAGGGATGCTCAAGCTCCGAGGCTCCAGGGGGGGGGTCCAGGTCGGGTGTTTCAGAATTTTCCTTCCAGGGGGG
>JAQFZI010000638.1:0-14074 GCA_034695605.1 Eupelops occultus
GAGAGAGAGAGAGAGAGAGAGAGAGAGAGAGAGTAGATGTGTTGGGAGAAGTGTGCCCTGGGCAAAGTTTGCGCTCTACAAATCAAAAGTTCTTCCATCAGACAAATGCATTATATCGATAGCATTGGAATATTATGAAGAGATAGAAGACAGAGATATAGTCAATATTGAGCTCAACTGATAGTCAAATTATATGACTGGCAATTAAAACAGTGCGCAAGAAATTGTTGGCCCGAAAGCCAATGCAATAAAATAAAACGTATGTCAGTACTGTCGACGATGACGAGGATGACTCCACAACCACTTATTGACAATTTGATGAGAATTTCTCTTCACTTGTCTCACATTTTTCACTAATAGTCATCCATTCATTTGAAATATGCCAAACACTTACACATTATATGAAAGACAGAGAAAATATTCTAGACTTCAAAATGTATTTTAAATAAGTAACAGCCAGGCTCTCTAACTGCCAATTATCGGACTCTAGAAACCTATTATTATGAACATAAAACTTATTTTTTTGCACAGAATTTCAGACTCAAAATTCAAGAGAATCGATTCAAATAAGAGGTCATCCCTGTGCTAATTGTTAGTCTAGCTAGTGTTTAATGATCTAACTTTATAGATGAACTTGGTAACCCCTAGTCTCGAATATATATCAAACTGTTTTTCAAAATAATCTTTTAAATTACAACAACATTGAATGTATTGCTCACAATCCAAATGAGACATAAAATGTTTTGACTTAAAGCCAAATATATTTTGTATCAAATTTTTTACTCTTCGAAAGTAATTTTTAACACATGTGTGAACTCAAATGCCATTTAATATTATGGCTCAACTCTGAACTCTATGCATAAATACTATCCTGTATTACCTGTGCTGAATAGAGGTATTTATTGGAGTGATGGGGGGTCACAGACACTGAACATTTGTGTGAATTATTCATTTACAGGACATTTTCCAATTGCAATAGTTTTTATTTATTTGTTATCTTTTATTTTGATTTTTTTTCGGTTTCTGTAATTAAGACCTCATTTTGGGCGACAAAACGAATGGCAATATTCAGTGATTTTATCGTAAAAAACACTTTAAGACTATCAATAAATATAAAAAGTTTTTGTGATATTATTTTTTTTTCTTTCAATTCTTTTCTATCGATTTAAAATAAATAAGAATTTTGTAGATCGAGTTTTGGTCTTTTAGTGCTAATAAATTGGATTTTTTTGGTCATCAAATTTGTTTTTCTATCAACTTTTGGTTTTTGTTTCCAATCCATTAGTTTTATGCTAGATTATTCTGAACTTAATTTATCGATTTCACAAGATATAAGTAATTAAACTATGAAACTAATGTATTATAACATTGGAGCTAACAAAACTAGATATTTTTTGTGTTGGTTGAATTTGATGGTGAGCAAGCACAATTAAATTAATCACTAGTTATTACCATAAATTAAAGTGTGAATTGAAACAGCATGAACAAATTCAATTCAATAGTAATCTGTTTTTATCAATGCTTTGACTTAGCTTGTCACTCTAGGCATTTAATTGGTTTTGTGATAAGGACTCCACCTTGGCTATCCCTCGATATAATGTATTGAATTATTTATATTTAAGTTCACAAGTTTAGAAAAATTACATTATTATTAACTCTTCTGACAAAAGAAATATTTTGAGAAATAATAATAAAAACCAAATTAAATGTTTGCCAAAAAAAAATGATTATATTTTTCTGTTTTTATTTTTTTCTTTCATTTAGTGGTTATATTCACTGAATATTTGTTTTTTATTTAATGTATTTATTCTCAAATAAATTTTTGAACAAAATTAGGTTCGAATTTGAAATTTTGAATTATAATCATTAGTTGAGAGCTATTCTTATAACGAGGATCAAGAATAAAAAATATCATAAGAATATTATTAATGTTTGTCATTAATATTAATGATGTTTTTAGTTAACGTCAGTCATCGCCAAGTAGGAGATACATCAAGGATTCCTACCCCCTTTTTGCACAGGTAAGTATCTAGTCCATCAACAGAAGCTATAAAGTGAGGTTTTATGGAAATGGGGATGGTAAGATAGTTTAATTCTTCTAAAGCTTCTCATAGTCCTTGGCTACCCCCTAGTCATTGAAAATATTATATACTTTGAGAAAATAGTTTGGAATTTCAATACTACAGAAAATAAATTAAATGATTTTGAAAATTATTTCTTTTTTTGTTATTATTTTGAATGATTTGAAACAGTAGTCAAAAAGTGTATTCATTTAATTATATAAATTATACGATGTTTTTCTGCCAACTTATCTCAATTCCTGATAACTCAGTTATTTGTCGTAAAAAGAAAATTGTGTTTATTTTTGCACTTCAATTGATAACTATTTTAGATACCTGTCCACAAACTAAAGCAATATTTGATTTGATTTATAATAATTAAGTCTTTAACTAAATCACAGCTTGAAATGAATGTTCAGTTTTTGTGAGAAACATGTTTTTCGATGTAAAATAGAGACAAAAAAATATTTATAAAAAACTTATTATAAAATCTATGACCAGTTTTTCAGTAATGAAAAGAATGAGATATTGAAACATCTGAATGAATTGGGCAAACCAGTGGTGGCCATACATTTGGAATGGGTGGCCTTAAATTCAAATAAATTTCTGTCAAATAACAAGGAGTAATTGCAACCAAATCTGGTCTAATATCTATTTTCAGACCATATGTTCAAAAGAAGTTCATTCTGTGTAATAAAAAATAGTTCATAATATGATAAAATCAGCTCAATTTCATAAAAACTCAATCCAAGTATTTCCCGAGGCCTAGCTCATATAATTCTTAAGCAAGATTGAAGACTACCCCCATTGGCCGCCAATGATTAAAAAAGTATTTAATTTCTATATATATAATACAATAAATAAGTTCTCTATATTTGAGAGTCAGTAAAATTCTGGTTTAAAGAAGTCATTCAAAGTTATATTTTGTTCATTTGAAAGAATACTGATTTGTGGTAATCCTTCAAAACTATATTCTGGTTTGAAGTGATTCTCAGGGAGTGAGTGAAGAATTATTTCGTTTCACAAAACAATTTTAAATGTCTTTCAAAAAAGAAGAAGAAAAAGCGCTTTAAAACAGTTGTCATTGTCTGCCAGTAATGATCACTCTATGGAATAACTGATGACTTGTGCACTCAGTTTGCACTGGGCCTATGGCACAGATATCAGAGGCTAACAAAAAAGCCTTTGGCTCTTAACTGGTAGAGTAAATGAGAAAAACAATATATTTATCGTTTTAACACATATTTCAAAAACTTTTAGATATATTTTTGCTGACTGTTCCTCAATCACAGCACTTGTAATAATAGTCTGAGAAAATAACCTTTATATATAATTTTAAAGAACAGCATTTCTGCTCTTTTGTCAAAATTTTCATTCAAATGAATCATTTGAAATGATGATGACTATGGGGATCCCCTTTCCCAGTTCATTTTTATCCACTTAAAACCCTTAAGTTTCTATTTTTCATAACTACTTCCTTAAAGTTTATTCAAATTGTTATTAGCCTTAATACTAATACATAGATATATTTTTGGGCTCTACCCTTGTTACCTTGGTGTTATCAATTAAGAACTATTGATCAAAACACAGGACTCATAACAATAATGATATGGTTTGAGACGATATTTCGTGTTATGTTTAGTATTCGAGACATTTATTAAACATTAGACTGAGTTTTGGCCTCAGTTTCTGTCAAATCAATTATAACTTTCGACTGATTAATAGCTCTGAGATTTTGAAACAAACTTTTAATTTAATGAATACTAAATTTTGTGAACAAAATAAACCATTCGTTCATTTTATAGGAAAAAAGTGAATATATGCAGGAATCAATAGTCAAATGTTTGGGTAAACGGACAGCCCTTATAAGGGAAGTCGTGTTGAAAGCTATGAGGCATTCAGTAGTGATGGAAAACTTATTCTCCCATAGAATACAAATATTAGCAAAAAATTATATAAATATTTAATTAGAGCTCAACTTTTTTCCGGGGATTGGACTCTATTTTTAAACAATTTTTCAGAACAAGTATTGATTTGATGTCCGAACACATGATAAAACATTGTTATTATGGTGTTATTATGGTTGAGCATTAAAAATATTAATCAAACCTATGGGACAACACCTGAATGGGTTCCCATAATTGTTAAAACATTACTGAAAATCTATTATTTTTTGAGTCATTTATCGATTTTTCTATATTTAAGTAAAAAAGCAAAATATTCATAAAAATCTGTGAATGGATTGAAATGTGATTGAAATTAAAAATAGATTTTGTTTCTCAAAACCATTTTCCAAATAGAGAGAAACGAGTAAAACATATGCGAAAATCCCATCAAGATTTGTATGGATTGAAAGATAAGATATAAACGTTAGAAAAATATTCTATTAGTTCGGAAAATATTGTAAATTTCGTTTATAACACCATATTTAGTAACACTTTATTTACATTAAAAAGTTGTGCCAATAGTTTGCATCAAATATATGACAAATATATGTCTAAATATAATGGCTTTAAATCTAATAAAAAACTTTTCCAGCCATTCGATAAAAAATGAATGTTTTATATGCAGTCAATGACCAAGGAGGTATTCTTTTTGAATGCAAGGACCTATTATAGTCTTATTGCTATGACCAAGGATGCCCATGTCAAATTGGGTAAATATTTAAAAATGTGTGCCATTTATTAAATGAATAGAAGTAAATATAATTAATTTTGAACAAAACAATAATGAATTATAGGAAGTTTGGAGAAGAAGGACCTCTCATCAAATAATTGCTCATTTTGAGTATATATTTAATGAAAATTTATAGTGGGAGTTAGTCCCCCATTGGCTCCGGGCTTTGAATCATTGGATTTGAGCACATGACAAAGGCACACAATATTCATATAACTTGATATTTATACAAGAAATTTATTGCTTGATTACGTAATAAATCACATTTTGATTGATTTGGTTTATTATCTCTTAAATTATCTTTGATTTTGATATCAAAAGTCTAACAAAAATTATAATAAAACAATATTTGAAAATAAATTTTCGCTGAATTTTCTTCTTTTATTTTGAGACAAAATAAGATAAAAAATGTTTTATTAATAATAAAAATTAAAAAAATAAATAAAAATAAAACATAAATAAATAGAACGCAAAGTGAATATAAGTAAATAAATATATAAAAATAGAGTAACAGCACTAACAAGAATAAAAATCAACTGCCTTAAATAATAAATCAATTTTTTATATATTCCAGGTCTTTATATCCGTTAGATTAAAATTGCTATCAAATACAGCTTTTTTATTATCATTATTATTATTATTATAACTTATATTAAACTTAAAGGTATTCTTCTTTATATAATCAATGGTTTAATACCCAGTAATTAAAGTTATTCCCAGTTATTCTCCTTAACTGTCGCTTTAATTACTAGCCTTTAATTTTGAACGATAATTGAATGGATGAACTTAATTCATAATCTCATTTATATTCAATAATTCGTTAACTTTTCTGACGATAATTAGGAAATTGACTCAAAACACAGGATTAGAGAAATTCTTAGAAACAATCGTTAATAAGCTTTTTGTCTAACAATAGAATGAGTGATAGTATATGGAAATCAATTCATTCAACTTCTAAACAAAGATATTTAGGATATCCCACATTAAACCTCTTTCTAAAAGTAGACCCTAAGAGGTAAGCAAGGGATCATGGTTGTCTCATGCATAAACCTTTTGCCTGAAGTCTGTTTTGAATATAAATCAAAGCACAGAATTGGAATAAATTTAGTTATAAATTATTTTTTGAAAATTGTGTGAATCGGTTAAGCGTTTGATGTATTGACTCCTAATACTTTTCATTGGCCGACCCCTCACTCAATCACAAACAAAAAAATAGAATGAATTTCCGATTTTTGCATTTCAATAGAAGTCTGTCGACTACTGAGAGAAGAAAAGAAAATACTTTTTAATCCTCTATTTGTCAGAAACGGAAAAATTCAGAATATTTGACAACATTTAGATTGAAGTAAAAAAATTAAAAATTCAAACATAAAAATGTTTTAAGATTAGTATTACGGACAAATTCAGGAAAATCACTTCTAATTAAGTTCAGCAACGCAGAAGCTTAGCACATGCATGCTTAAATTGAGCTTAAGTTCAAAATGAAAAATGAGCCAAATCGCAAATAAGCATAATCAGTCATCACATAGTTAACCTTGGTCATCACAATTATGAAGAGCATCGAACCTAAATTTCAGAGATATTACAGTTAGTGTTACACATATTTTAAAATAATTGACTAAATTATATGTAATTCTTGTGAGGAATGCCTACTGAGCGGTGTTATAAAGAGATAGCAAAACAAATCTTTTTTCATTAACTATTCATATGTTTTTGATTCGTGTGCAGGCATTCAATCATAACTATTATTCCTATTCTGTTCTCAAATATAATTTACATATCAAACAAAAACACAAATATATTCATTACATTATATTCACATTTAAGTGAATTTAAAAGTTTTGATTCAGAATACAAGACATAAAATATTTGAATACATAAACAGAAATAAAACTCAAAATTTAAAAATGTTTTGCACTTAAAGTCAGCCAAAAATACTAAAACAAATCAATTTTGAATATATTCTTACAATAAATATAAAATAAAATTCAAATAAAAGGGAATTAATATTAAATTTTTTTGTTTGAAAACAAGGTTTTTATCCTTCCTTTGAAAGATAGCAAAAGTATTTCAAACTCAGGTTTTGTATTCCCTTTTTTATGAAATATATTATATGAAAAAAGTGTTTTACTCTTAAAATATGTGGTTTTAGTCAAAATCAAAAGCAAACTCAAAGAGAGAGGGAAAGGAGGAAAACTTCTGACAAATCCCTCTCTTATATAAAAGTTATTGTATGGAAATGATTGATATTTTCTGTACAGATGTTTAGGGCGCTTACCATACAAATGGCAATATTAGGGGCAGAACTATATCCCTACGAAAAAAAATCATTTTATGTTATATTCGTCAATAGTTTTTCTGAAACATAAATCTCTTTTGGAAATCATTTATAGCATTATTTTCATCATATCTTATATAAAATAATGTAATTCTATTGTCACTAATGCCTTGTTATCCACAAACCAATGGACCAGAAATAGGCTTATATTCGACCACAAAACTTATACCAATCTATTCCTCAAATTCACTTCAAATCTGAGGGCCATTTGTCGGCCAATAATCGAATGTCGTTATCAGATAATGTTTTTACTCGAGAGTAGATAGATATGACCAAGAGCTATTTTAATTTAAGCTATGTTTTAAGCCCTGTGACCACCAAAATTGCATCAATATATCATTTATGACTTGTGGGACAATTTCAATAAGTTTTGATTGAATTATATTTTAAAACCTATACAGTAAAAGATCTAGAGCAGAATTTGGAGTAAAGCCCTCTGTGGTTATTCCAGAATATGAAGAAATAGAAATTGAATTATTGATAAAATGGTGATTCAATATGATTTGTAAGACATATATAATTCCGGTTAACTTATGTCTAATCCCTAACAACGAAATCCATATAAAGTTCGTGATTTAGGGCTATCGGACAGCTGGGGTCAGAATAGAGAAATGGATTTATGAATAAATTTAGTTTTTGCTTCTCTTTAAATAACTGAAAGCAACAAAAATTTAAATCAAAATGTAATGTAAATCAAAATCTCAATTAAATTGTAATTCAAATGCAATAAACGCTAATCGAAAAGATTAAAAATGGGATAAAAATGAAAAATTGAATAAATTTTAATATTAATTAAACACAAAAACTATTTAATAATATTTTCTGAATAAAAGTGAGAAAATTTTAGTTAAATTTAAATTAAATAAAAAGAAAAAACATATTAATTATTATATTTTAAATGAAAAAAAACTTATTCTGGAGTTTAATTGATTTCAATTTCGTTGAACTCAAGGAATCCTATATTTTATTATTAATTGATTTTTTTCTTTCTCTATATATTTATGGTCTGCATAACAGGTATGTGCAGAGGGATACACAACTATCCGACTCATCTTTAAATCTGAACCCCCTTTCTATTGTTAGATAGAAATCTTAAGGAACAGATGCTTTGAAGGTTAGGGGGTCTCAAACGAAATTATTTAGTATTGGCTAAAGGAGAACACCTTGAACATCCATTTTATAGGGTTGCGTGTCTTTAAGAGCGTTATGTAAAATAGAAACACAACAAGAAAAATAACATCGAAATTAATGTAAGAGCACAGGTAAGTGAGGCACAGGTACCTAAAGTAGAGAAAATAAATAGTCTTTAAGATAGATATTAAGAAGAATTGTGAAGAAAGAGCGCGATATTAGAAGAAAAACAGATAAATCATTGGTTGACCCACTCTTTTA
The DNA here is from genome assembly GCA_034695605.1 of Eupelops occultus. Lineage (NCBI taxonomy): Eukaryota > Metazoa > Arthropoda > Arachnida > Sarcoptiformes > Phenopelopidae > Eupelops > Eupelops occultus. The sequence goes on from JAQFZI010000638.1 coordinate 8,467, forward strand.
AGCACTGTATCAGTAGTTTTGCAAAATAAAAATCCAGTAAAAAACATAACTAAAGACCATTAGTTGTAATCTAAATAATAATAATGAGACAGAAATAGCAGTGCTGTGCATGAAATCTAATCAGAGAACTTTTCTCCGCTCATTAATTCTTTGATTTTTCCTAATTGTCTGCTCCGTTATAACGATAGCCTCCTTTGGAATCCTAAACAATTTTAAAAATTGTTTTGCGACCGCTTTGATTAATATTGAATCTGACAACTCCTAAGAATAACCAAAACAACTTCTAAACTCTAAATTACACAGATTCTAATAGAAGGTGTCCAGAGTCGACACATACAGCAATCACAAATCTGTTAATTAAAATACCAGACTTAGGGGGAAAGCCATCACTAAATTTATTGCTTTTTTAATAGAAGTTCGATAATAGGAATAATAGGTGTGTAAAATGTAGCATGCACACATTAAGATTATTACAAACAAAAATCTTGTAATTAGCAATATAAACTTGATAATAATAGCAGGTGAGTCCAATTTTACTGCAGACTCATAGGAAATGGACGAAATAGTAAGAAATCTTGGTTACCCCCTGTGAATGAAAAATATTAATTTTTGTAAGTCATTAAATCATTTCCTTATATCTCAAAGAATTTTTTCAATTTTTTTCTATACTTTAATTCAAAAGTTCAAGATTTTGATTAAAGATAATTCATTAAAGAAAATGAAGAAAATAATGAAAAAACGCGAGTAATTAAAAATTGCGAATAAATTTATTTTTCTCATTCATTCTCTCGATCTGTCTTTCGATACATATTTTTGCGATTAATTAATTCAAAAAAATTATAATCAAGAAAATAATTTTTATAATTGCAATTAGAATTGCATGAGTTTTCAATTTTCAAACTGTATTATAGATAAACTGTAATACCCTTTATCTAAACATATTTCAAAAGTTATCTTGCTATTTGATCGTACATTTTAATCATATTCACAGAGAAAAAGTAATATTTAAAAATATATCCAAATATAGTCTCAAAGAATTACCGCTAATATTGATTGATTGGGGGGATTGAGGGGAAAGGTTTCTTCTCTTGTAATTTGGATTAAACAAAAAAAAATCCAAATGAGCTTAATATATATCAGAGAGAAAGCGAAAGATCCAAATTAATCTTTGATCGGACGATAATATTATTTTAAACATTAAATCATTTCAATAGATTTGAAGAAATTTCAAATTTATTTTTAAATCTAAACATCAATCAAAATAGCCTTTGGATTGCTTTATGAATGCATAACAAGGCTTTTATCGAATATCAAATTAAGCTTAATTAAAAATAAATTATCATGTTTATTAATAAAATAATAAGCCAAGATGGTTTACAAAGATAATGACAGTGATTAAAGATCTTATTAGTATTGAAATGTCAAAAGGATTTAAAAATATCTTGTTTTTAGTTAACAACAATAGAAATAAAAGTGTGTCGAAAGTACTTTATAAGTCAATTAAACCACTTTTATAACACTTTTTGGGCATGCTAACTTTAATAATTGATCTTATTATGTCTAATTGGCAATTATTGTTGATTCACTTACCGATGGTAAGCACAGGACCAAAAATGTTGGAGTCATCGACAGTGGAACAGTTCCACCTCCTATTTTTAAATTGCCACTGGCACTCACTGACTCCCAGTCTTGCACCCCTTCCAATATGGGATATATGATCCGGGTATAAAAAGCACAATTGTGTCTGGCCTTTGCTCAGCCCCTGCAACTGTGAGCATGGTAATTTTTTATACTTCTCGACCACAGTAGTGGTTTCTAAGCAATGAATGTGAGGGACAGATGTGATGAAGAAGAAGAAGACAATTGTAATAAACAACATAATAATGGTTTGGTAAAAAGCAGGATAAAACTTTATTTAAAACTTATGTTCTTGGTGATTATTTTCAAATACTAGAAGAAGAAGAAGATTTACATCACTTAAACCTCGTGTGCGGTCAGCGCCGGCACATAGAAGACCGCATGCATTACATCCACAAATCAGATAAGTGTCGAACAACTTTTGGCTTCACTATAGAGTAGTGCTTCTGAAGAACTGCACAAAACTTGTCTATCTGTCGGTTCTCTCCGCCGATTCTAGAATGAATGCTTATGTGAGCTTTTGGGGCAGTGGCAGCACATTCCCAATTTATAAGTTTGCCTCGCTTATAAAAAGTGGTTCGTCTAAGTGTCGGTCTCTTTTGGCACAAATCTATTCAATTAAAACTTAAAGGAACCAATTTTTTCCAGAATAAAGCCTCAAACGCGCCGCCTATTAACAAAACAACAAAACTTAATGAAGAAAATCTATAGAATTATCTGATTCTGTAAAGTTAGAGGGCAGTAGCTTGATCAAATTTCAACAATCTCAAAAACTATACAAAGAGCGCTAAACTTGTTTAGTTTTTTTCTAATAAATCCAGAGTTTGGTTCAATTGATCTCAAAATGTTATTACTTTAACTAACGTTAACTTAAGATAATTGTCAATAAGATTTTAATCCAAAATTATATCTGATATGCATAATGCTTTTGAGCATGGTCATTTCATTCAGGGTAACATAAATTTCAGCAATTTCCTCAATTATAGCGGAAAGATTTTTAGGGAAAAAAAATGATAAGGTTAGATGAAAAAACTTTTCAAGTATTATGTCATTAGTATTTGTGAAGAGTGGAGTCTTCCACTTTGAAGGTAGACCCCAAGGATGAGCTCTTTTGTTAAATTTATTGATTTTGGTTCTAATTTCTCTCTACGTCTGCAAAATGAGAACTGAGACTACAATTGAAAAACTGAAAGAAATTGTGAGAAATTGAGTAAGGCATTTTTCATGAGCACCTCTGCAATGACAAGATATGATTGTTGCAAACTTTTATTGACTAACACTTAAAATAATGTGCAGATAAACTAAATTCTTAGAGATAAGAGAATGCATTAAATAAAAGTAAACCTGAACCAAATTGACCATATACATTTTGCTATTAACTTGAAAATTCTATTTCAAAATTAAAAACACTTTCGAAAGTGTTTCTAAAAAAGGTAAAACAAAAGGCGTTTTATGCCGTTTACCAAAACATGTAAAACTATTTTCATATTCTAACCTAGATTTTAATATTTTTATTAATCTTCCCTTGAACTTTTTTTACATCAAATTATTCTAGATTTTAATCGCTTTTATCATGCAATCTCTCTCTCTCTCTCTCTCTCTGTCTCTCTCTCTCTCTCTCTCACACACACACACACACACACACACACACACACACACACACACACCGTTAAGATTATGCCATGTGGCAAACTTGGTTGTTTTTATATTTTAATCTATTATTCCTTTGAGATATTCCAAAGAAATATTATTTCAAAGCTTATGCAAAAGGTCTATTGCAATGTAAAGCTGCACAGCCTGTACTATTCTCCCTTCAAAACAAAATTCCAAACTATCGGTGAGTCCGAAATAAATATTCAAAAATTGATGGGGGAATCAAAACTATATGCAAACAATAATGACTTTACTTTTTTTGAAAATACAATTCTAATCCAGTGCTTATTTTTAGCGAAAAAATGTGGAAAAATTATAATTTTACACTGATGTTATTCTGTTTACTATGTTTTTATTATTGCAAGTTTAGGCTTAGCGAGATAAGCCTGTTTTGTTAGGGTGATTCGGTATTTATATGAATTCAAATATGAAATAAATGTGGTTTTGAATAATTAATTCAATGAATTCATGATTTATGTTCGCAAATAAAATATTCAATGAATGGTATTATTTGTAATCTATTGTAATCTTGGTTTTGAAACAAAAGACATTCGTTACAAATAAATAATAACTTCTGGGAAAATATCGACTCAATTGTAGCGAAAAAAATAATGAATTCATTAAATCGATTGAAAGACATAACTCTAAGCAAAAAACTCTTTGATTGGAATTTTTTGAAATTAATTACTCATTTGATTTGAATAATAAAATAGTGATATTGTGTTGAATAGTATGAGAATTCTTTTTAGAAATACTTTCTAATGGATTGTGAATAGTGTTGAGGTATTAGTCGAATAAGTCGACCATCACTTGTATTCTATTGAATGTAAGGCCTGTGCGGCCAACAACGGCACTTAGATATTGAAGTCAGCCAACCATAACTAGACTGCTATGTGTGACGCTTGAAGGCAGTGCACAGGCATAGAGGAAAGGCATAGTCGAGGAAGGCATAGATGGGGGGAAAGGCATAGCGAGAGATCCAGAGATAGACGGTTCTGCTGTTGTCTGCATGTAGTGAACCCCAAACGATACGCTCAGACCAACAAACATGAGCCTAATGTTAGGGAGAAGAGGAATGCATATGAATTGGTCGCTAGTGGTGTGCAACTCGTACAGCGCTCAGGCAGTGCATGGTATCTGACAGAACACATTTCCAGTGTTTTTTCGAATACATTAGTACAGTAGTGCTGCCACTGCCTCAAGGGCTTAGACGATCTCACTTTGAAATTGTGGAGAGATAGGCAGCACAGACTAGTTATGCTGTGCTGTTGGCTCAGCTCTACTCTATAATAAAGCTTAACGTTGTCTAAAACATATCTCATTCTTGAATGTAAAGCATGTGCTGTGTTTGCAAAGGCAGAGAGTGAGAGGCGTGATATCAACTATTGGTTAGGGCTCTCCTCTCAATCACTCCGAGGCATAACATATACTCTTCTGAAGTTTTTCTTCTCTTTTTTGTTTTTGATTTGTTTTGAAGAAATTATTCCAAAATATCGTCGAAAGTATTGGAACCAAAAATTTATTTCAAAACCACTTATGACTTGTGTTCGCAAGAAATCCACTTTTTTAAGCACAACCTAAATGCTGTGCGAAATTCTGTTATTCTGAGTGAAAATTTCATCATTTATTCGACTGTTTGTTTGTTTTAATCCAAAACTGAGTTTTTTTTGTGTTTCGACAAACTTTCAAATTAACTGTTGTTTTGTGGCTTTAAATGAATAAAAGAAATCGAAACCAGATTTGGCACAACCGGCCGACAGCTCACATCTCATGTCTATATCCGGAGATATTGGCACTGATTTTCAATTATTTGGATGTCAAAGACAAAGGCAGTGCAGCACAAGTGTGCAGTTCTTGGAGGGACGCCTGTTATCATAAGTCTGTGTGGAAAGGCGTCGAAGCAAAAATTCATTTAAGAGACTGCAATCACTGTCCACCTAATAGTGAGACCTGTACTGCACACAAACCACTGTTCGACAGTCTGGTCATCCGAGGCATCAGAAAAATTCAGGTCTGTTCTCAGTATATAAACATTTGAAGCGAACACATCTTATTTCAAATAAAAATAAACATGCTACTCCAATCACCTTTGAATAAATTCAGATTCAAGAGATAGTTCATCCTTATTTAAAAACTGAATCTAGGTTAAATTGTGAATTATGACATTGTTATCTCACCCTTATTTGGACAATTATAGTCTAATTTTGACTATCATTTAAACGATCTAGATACAATGAAACAAAAATGAATGTAAAATACGTCAAAAGCTGTGGGCTTTTAATCAAATTTTGTGATTAACTGAAGAATATTCTCATAA
>JAQFZI010000639.1:0-14065 GCA_034695605.1 Eupelops occultus
CGTCGCCAACGATGGCTCATCATTTGGCGGAGAAGTACATTTTGTGCTGATATTACTATTTGAAACTTGAGGGGAATCGCATTAAAATTATAACGTTTGGTCTTTTAAAGCAGTCATACCATTGCTGTCATTACCGTCTGAATGACTGGTCCTTATTTTCTAAGACTATAAATGTTTAAATGACTTGAGTTTATATACTCTTATTTTTTTCTAACTTATATGTATTGCTATTAAATATTCGTTTTCTTATACTTTTCTCAGCCATAAAATAATAGTATAATTAAATAAAATTATAAATAAATCTCAAAAGAAAACCTGAAATTATAAGAAAAAAAGATATTTATTGTTATATCGATAATTCATATTTCATATAATACTCATAATTATTACTATTAGAGACACAAATGTATAAAAGTATTTATTTTTTCAATTATAGTGAGTCTATTGCGAAGAATTTGCGGAAAATGAGACTTTTATTGAGTGAAAGGCAGTGGGATTTAGTTGAGTTGGTTCATTTTGATGAATTTTTATCACTACCATTAAGGCGTTTTATGATTTGGAGGCCAACACTCCACCACTCGTCTCGTTGTTTGGACCGCTTTTGCGCCAATATTTCAGAGATAACACAAGAGAATAGTTTTGCAATTGTTTAGCGCCAAGAAATAAAATTGCAATTCACCAGAACACATATCTATTCAAATGCGATAAAGGGTGTGTGTAGGAGGACGGGGGCGGAGGTATACACTTCTCAATAAATAAGTGTGTGATGCTATTAAAATTTCTCAGAGTATCTAAAATATCTAATTTTAGGGCCAAATAGTATGCGGACACGAATTGAACAAAAAAATAATAGACTATTATCTGAACGAATGTCACATTAATTCAAAACTCAATTTTTATAATTTTATGCCTCAAAAGATATTTTGCATTGAATTGAAGGCAATTCTACTCTATATTGAATTTTTAAACAAAATTAATTTAAATGAAAGAATCGAAGCCTTCATTCTGTCTCTATATTGACTTTAGTGAAGTACTACTCCTTCTGTCATTCGTGTGGAGAGCAGTCAGTGTTGCAAATCGCAAATTGATGTGACATTCGGGTCCATAATTGCCATTCAGCCAAACATAAGATTAATTTGAATATCAGTGCACATCATGTGAATTATTGGTATAAGTCCTGCCTCTTATTATATAATCTTTTCTTTTTATTGATATCGAGTTTTATTTTTATTCAGTAATCAGTCAAATGAACTCATTTTGTTTTTCACAATAAATTGTTTACATTTAATGTTTATAAAGAGATAATAATTATTAATAGAAAACAATTAATGTATTTCAATGTCATATCAATTGATAGCAAAAATGCACTAAAATTTAATTTATAGAGAAAATGATGAAAAAAAATGAAAATCTATTTAATGTTTAAGATTCGAAGAGATTGCTTAGAAAATAATATGATGGAGGGGTGATGTTAGCAAAGTTGGCTTTTGCTGACAATATTTGTCTCTATATTGTTGTCTATACTTTTTTTGCTAGTTTGGTTTGTATTATAGTGAGTATAGCGAAACAATTGAACGAATTCACATGAATTGGCGACCAAATGTCTATTGTCTGCCGCATCTAATGATTTTCAGTAAATTATATGACTTGTTCTGCTATACAGACAAAAATAAAACCTATACTACACTCCATGTTATGTATATGTATTATAAGAGAGAATCGAATAATATATTAGTATATTTTGGACTGAATTTTGTGCCATTCGTTCAAATAAAAGCAGAAAAAGTCACTTTTCTATATAACCAACAAAATTGCCAAAAAATCTTCAACTGATGAACTCAACTCAGCTAAACATAAAATGTCGTCGCAGTTGATGATCGTATTGCATGCAAACAATGGTAAGCATCCGGGAGCATTTGGACCGCTCTCACCAATAATCTCTCTCTCTCTCTCTCTCTCTCTCTCTCTCTCTCTCTCTCTCTCTCTCTCTCTCATTTTGCAAATAACATTGCTGGTACTTACCCAGGCATATTATATAACGTCTCATTAGTTCTCTAGAGCTTAGATACTCTGAACAGTTGTCTCAATGCTTACCTTTTCTTCAAATGTGAACGTATTGATGAACTCAATGTTTAATTTTTCGAATCAATAAATTATTACCTTTTGTTCAAAATATTTGTAAATTAATAAACATTTAATTAATTGTTTTATAATAGACATTAAGATTAATTAAGGTTTATAAAAGGTATTCGTGTTGTCACAGGTTTTGCTCTCTTAGTTTTTCAATTAAAGAATCTTATCTTAATTAATTTATTATTCAAAAATTAGCTGACAATAAACATGGACTTGTGATGAATCGCTCTATTTTGTTGAATAAACTAATGGTATTTATTATACCTTTGCTTCTCAATTATAATCTATCAAAATTCTTCTGGTTTGTTATCAAGAAAAAAAGGACAGCGATAATCCCTAAGATTTAACAGATTATTTGAAGTTTCATTTAAATTTTATCATAAATTTTGCAGGCTTATTTTAACAAGAAAAACTATATCTAAACTAAACTACTGGAAATTTATATGGAATTAAATTTTAAATGCATTATTAGCTTATTATTGTACTTTACTTAAAGTTTAATTGTATGAGTAAGAGCAAATTTATCATTGTAGGCAATTTGGTCAATCGGTAGGGACAGACAAATCGTTATTTTCTGAAACCGAAAAGTAATGAAGTCCTCGAAAGGAATATGACATTAAGCTTGATAAAAAATAGAATAAAAACTATTTTCTCGAGAAATGACCAAAAATCAATTAAAACAAAATTACTGCCAATAAATAATAAGATTATGGAACCAATGCCTTAAAATATCTTTGCGATCAATAATAAAAATAATTATTTGTGGAGCTTATGAAATATCCCTCATGTTAATTTAAGGCAAATTTTATTATTATAATCTTCTTATCCCTTTTTATATTTCAAATTATTCTCGTTTAGTCACTGGTGGCCAAAATTTTTGACTCTAAGGGGGTATTTTTTGAAAATTGGCGGATTTTGTCCAACTATATGTTTTAGTGTGTAAAATGCACGGCCCTTTTCCTTGATTTATAATCCAGCTACCAACAGTAGGAAACGCACGTCCTCACTTCGCGGGGTCCTTTTTGACGATTCTAGGGGGTCTTCATAATAATCCCTTTGGCCACCAATGGTTTTATTAAAGAAATTATAATTTTAATAAAAATATTTTTTGGGTGTATTTATGTTTATTTGAATATTTAAAATACAAATAATTTTAATTAATTTGTGTTTTGGAATAAATCTAAATAAAGAGAAAAATTTTCAATTTATTCTGATAACATTGAAAATCACAAATAGAATTGTTAGAAGATTAACAATACATCTGTCAAAGTTGTCCAAGACTAATTATCAAGCAAACAGGAGAATTGAAATTAAATGGATTGTATATAAAATGTAAAATATTTGAAATAATCAGTTATATGAAAACTGATTCAATTTTTTTCTAAACTTTCAAAATTGCATGTTTTCTCATCTATCAAAAATTTTCAAAACAAAAATGATATTATTTTTTTAAAAAAAATGCTGAAAAAATTATTAAAATAAATAAACATTTTTGAAAATTGAATAAATGTTACTTACATGGTCATGGTACTTTATATTTTTACATTGAAAGTAATTTTAGTTCAATTATTTGAGGAAATGTTTTGGAACATTTGACAAAAGAACTAGAGATCCTTTCCTCTCAAAGCACTGACCCTTCTCAATGAATAAATTGTATACGCTGTAAGCAAAGCCTCCCAGCTCCTCATATACTCTTAAGTAAATGAGTATGCTTAAACCAAAAAGTATAACTAATTTGAATCAATGTTAGTTCAAATATGAATTTCTGTGAGCATAGGATTACAGAAAAGAATAAAATATGTTTATTTTGTCAAATATTGAAGAATACTTACCCAACAAATAATATATTTATTGATTTATTTTTATTTATATAACTTCCATAAGAACTTCCATTTACTAAAGTTATATTAATAGAGAGAAATGATCAAGTTAAGCTAGTTCTAACCAATTTTATCCGATTATTTTATATCTCTTTAATGAAATATAGTTTAAATGAATATAAATGTGAGGGATCAGTGTTTAAATGTTTATAGTACATTTAAAACTCGATATTCTATGTTAATACAGTTTATTCTCAACTATTTGAAAAAAAACTGAAGTTTAGATCCCCTAATAGAATCAACTAGAACCTTCCAAATCACTGAAAAATAAAGTGTTTATGTTAAAAGAATTTCAAGAGCTTTGTGGCATGGTCATCCACTTGAGCTAGTTCCACTCAGCTTCTAAAAGTCTAATATTACGTCTAACTAATGAGACAATGATTATGAATATGACTAAGATTATGGTGATATCTTTTTTAAAACAATCCATGTAATTAAGTCTTAAGACCAAGTTTTAAGAACATCTTCTTTAAATATATTCATGAATAATAAATATAATAATAATAATAATAAATTATTTAAGATAGATGATTTTAAACTTTTCAAGTTTATAAAATATGGAAAAATAAGATGTTTTTAGAACTTAAAAAAATATTATAATATAAAATAAATAAACAGACGATTCGTTATTCAAATTGAGTTTAATTCGTTATTATTATAATTTGACGCAAATATAATACAGAGACCCTTAACAGCAAACAAATTAAGAATTTGTTTGTTTGGCCACAAATACAAAGCGACGGATAATTAATAATTAATAAAAATTATTGCGACAAAAGACATATTTACAGTTTTGGTGATATTTTTCAAAACAAATTTGCTTTAAATAACACAAACAGTTTGATAGACAATGGCTTCGAAGCCGAATATTCGGTCAATGAGTACAATAATTTACATCTGGTCTCACTTATTGAGAGAGTGAATGTGTGTCGAGTATTATCCGAAATTCAATTCAATGGATGAGAGAGATGTGAATGCGATCTAATTTAAGGTGACTTTAAGTCCATAATTTGGCGATTCTATTGGAAATAAGGTTTAAATTAAATTTTATATAATTTTTGGATAAAATCAAAGCAATGAAAACATTTATTTTTATTTTAATCAGAAGAGAAAGTCTTAAAAAATTGTTTGAATGCGAAAACAATCAATAAAATTAATTGACTTAAAGTTCATTTGAGTGAAGCTTTTAATTAAATGAAAATATAATTAAGAACTTAGAAATGATGTAAACCTACTTTCCGTCGTGTTGTTGAGGTTCGTGTCCAGTGATGTGTTGATTGTGGTTCGCAGAAGTTGGTGGCTGTCCTAATGGCTGAGAATTGACTGCCGGTCCATTACTGGATGAGTTGACCGACGGTTCACTTTGGCTATTTTCGGAATCACTACAACTGCCACTACTACTTCCCTTTTTGCCTTCAGTGCCGTTCCCATTATGAGTCTTGACGTGTTTGCTCAGGTGGTCAGAACGCATAAACCGTTTGTTACATACCGGACACGCGAAACGTTTTTCTCCCGTATGTGTCCGTAAATGTCTTTGAAGTTCATCAGAACGGGTGAAACGCTTACCACAGAATAGCCAATTGCAGACAAATGGTCGCTCCCCAGTGTGCCATCTTAAGTGTGCCTTCAGATGTGATGTCTTGCCATAGACTTTACCACAACCGGGTATATGACAGCTATGAATATTCTTTTTGCGAAGATGTGCTCCTGCAGGTCCTAAACGCTCAGCCTCTTGACAATTAGGACAGTCACAAGTAGCACGACCGGTGTAACGCCGTTGGGAGCGTGGGGATGGCACCTGAGGAAGAGCTGGTTGAGAAAGACCAAACGGTGAAGAACCGACACTTTGTGCTGAGGGCAACATCTTATAAGTGTCTTGAAGTAAATGTTGACCCGAAGACAACAGATGTGCTGGAGTTGTAGCCGCCGCTAGTGATGAGCCGAGACCGTAGTCAGCAGATCCGGCGTAATTGGTCTGTAATTGTGAATGTAATGCCGGTCCTCCACCCGACATATCGTGTAGCCAACTGCCAGCTGCGGCAGCACTGGCTGCCTGTGCAGCATGGACGTCCCACCATGAAGAAGAGTTAAGAGTATTCACTGATGTGACCTCTGGTTTAATGGTTGGGTGACCAGAATTCATATTAAACGGCCAGTTCTCATAAGGATGAGCACTGACACCTACTCGTGGATACATTGAGCCCAAATGAGAGGACTCACTATGCATTTTGCCCAAGAAGCCTGCCTGACCACTTTCCGAACATGACGTAACAGCGGTGCCAGGGTAGAAGAGGTTGTCGCTCGTATATGAGGTGGTGCCACAGTTGGACGTGACGGCAACCGGGCGCTGGTGAGCATAACTCGTCAGACTGGTTGTGCTCGTATTATTGGCTATTGTAGGAACTCTTTGAGGTAGAGTAGATGTTGGCGCTGTCGAATTCGGTGGAGAGCCTGAGGTGCCTAAAGCGCCACCAGATGTGCCTTTTTTCCAAGGATGAAACCCTTTGCCTACAGCAGCATCGGCTAAAGGCGGGGGTGTCTTACTGGCCAATTTATTACATTGTGCGGTCAACATTGCTAAAGGATTGCCGCCGAGTCGCGGATGTTCCTAAAGGAACGGATAAATTCAATTATTGAAAGTTTGGATTATTTGAAGATATGTTTTGTGTATTAAATGTACGAAAAGTGTCTCTCATTTGAGGTAATAATAAAATGTCATAAAATGCGTGTCAAAGCAGTAGATATTATTGCCGTCCAAATCATTGGACACACAGACAATGTTTGCAGACGTGAAGCCTATCGTCAAATCATTGTAATAATGTGTGGCAACACAACTGCATTAAAACCCATAGAGGACTGGTATATATATTGATCTAATGAACAATTTAATCAGTCTGTCCCCTCACGCAAAGCATCGCAATCCATGCATCGTATAGTAGTAGTCATTAGGCTTTCGCTTTTTCAGTTCAGAGTTTGGGCGGAGATTTTTTCCAACAACTGTTTGTTGCTCTCCTGTGCTTTTAGCCATCGCTACCACACCCCGAATGAGATCAAGTTTTCGGGTGGAGTGCAATCAGAGCTACTAAACAAAGAAATAGCACCAAAATCCTCACTTTTCCAAATTTTTCTTGTTTTTCAAAACCATTTCATAAATTTGAGCCAAACATGTCTTTAATAACTTTAACTCATTTATTGTGATTTTATAACCATTTAGAATAAATTTATCGTTACTTTCACTCAAAACATGAGGAATAGCTTAGCTCTCAATCATTCATATAATAACCAAATTTATTTTTAAAAACAAAATTTCATTTATATATTACTTTTAAGTGTTTGTAAAATATATAAAATCAGATAAACTTAATTGAATTTTTCTAAATTTCATTTAAATTCATTAAAATTTAATGATTGCAATATTTAATCGCTTAAACAAACTAAAAATTTCAATGTTTAAACATTTAATCTTGCAAAATTCTAAATATAGAACGGGTAAATTTTCATTTTCCATTTCAGAATTTTCCATCTAATGATTGAGAAAAACATTACTTAAAACTGATTTTTATCAAAATTTTTTAAAAAATTGTGAGGAAAATAGTGAAAGTAAATAAAAAAATAGACAAAATTTGTTGTGAAATATAATTTGGTGTGAAATTAATGATGGCTTCGATGTCATAATTATTTAAGCCTTAAGGGATGACACGTTTTCTTCTTATATTATTAAATGTTAGGGTTTTTACACAAAAAAAATTAAAACTACTTCTTGTGGGGTCCCCTCATATTCTTTTATATATAAATATATTGTATGCAAACTTGTATTTAAATATTTTTTAAGCGAAAGCGAATGTATGCCACAAAATATACGAAATCAATAAAAGTTTCAATTAACAAAGGATAATTTTTTGTCCAACTAAAAACTTGAATTGAGCATGCTACACAATATGCTTATTGTCATTTTCAAAATTGTTTGGTAATGAGTTTGCAATTTTCCTTCTAAACCATTCTTAGAACTGATTATCTTTTTTGAAAATACATTTAAGTTTAAAATAAACAATGAATTGAAATCTCAAATGTTTTGTGAAAATCGATTGTTTGTCTCGTTTAACATTTACTCGAATAAAGCGATAGTTTTCAGTATAAGTATTCCATTATTTAAAATTAGAAATACTTTCAATTGTAAATTTGCTCAATTTGTAAATTAACAAGCAACATTTTTCTAATACACTTGAAGCTTATTGAGATCTTGTAACTTTATAAATTTGTTTTTAAAATGTGTCAAGGAATCTATTATTCACAATGGTAAATTGAAAAGTTACCAAGGTGAGAAATGGAAAGGAAAGGATAGATTTTATAACATATTTATATAAATTTTCATATAATATGTTATTCGATCAGAAATTATACAACAGAAGCGAATGGAGTACAGCCCAGTCCATCCTCTTTATATGGACAGCCGCAACGACAACACCCATAACCGCCTCTTTGCTTTTGAATGCCAAAAAGAGATCAATGGATGCAAAAAAGACGAGGGCTTGACAGGGCCTGACTATGCTATGCATGACATACCAGTGATGGCAGTGATAGTATTGTTGTCGAAAGAAAAGCTCTGCAATCGATACGAGTGTTGAGTCGATCCAACTTATAATCTCAGATCTAAGTACTGATACTATACATCAGTGTTCACACCGACGGCTGTCACTTAAAATCTATTCAAGAAGTCCAATGAAATGGCAGTATTTGCACTTAAATGACCGCATAGAGGATTATCAGATTTATCGGCACCGGAATCAGTTATCAGTTGGACACACACTTATTCACTTAACCTTTTGTTTCTATGCCTTAGGCCAGAGGCATATCAAACATTATTGAGGGTTAACCGACTCTACAAACACTAATCCAATGACATTATTATATCCAACTGAAAGTTATTCAAAGATTACAAGATTCAATTATTAGATAAACCTTGGGTTTGGCTCCGGTTTAACCAAATATTATTATTATTACGAAAGTGAAACAACTATTGAAATAAATTCAATTTTGAAATCAATGCCGTCATTAAAATGATTGAAATGAAAGAATGTGGAAAACAATTGTTAAAATTTAGTCATTTTGTTGTTAAGAATATAAATATTTGGTTGAGAGTCAAAACTAATGTCAAAAAGTGAATGCAATTAACTCTAACCCGTAAGCCATCTGTCAAATCGAAGGTCGTCCTTAACATTGAGTGAAAATATTAGTTTCTAAGCGAGCCTTTCAAGTGGACTATCCTTAGTATGTATTTAGAATATCCTTTTCGGACCGTCCAAAGCAATAATGATCGGGCGGTTCAAACACTTGTCGCAAATTATTGAGAAAATCGGTTTAAGAAACGAATGCAAAAATGTTTTGTTTTTTGGGTAAAAACTAATTATTGAAATGATTTGATTAATGATTGGATTTAATGACATTAATAGAGGAAAATACGAATCAGTTTTGACACGAAATCTCAAAAATAGCGAATAATTGACAATAAAAGCTAAAGTCGTAAAAAGTAATGCACTTTAGTTTGAATTTGATTTGAATGGTTAACAACAGTAGCGACCAAAGGATCAAAACGAACAGAACTGCAGTTATTGACAAAAGTTGGCATTCATTGCACAATAGACACATCCAGTGGTTGATGAATACCAACTACTTTTGCCATTAAATACAAGCAAAGGTGATAGCAGTGATTGCCTCCTTGGGGCCAAACATATGTACGACAACACCGCATCGCTAAACGGAGACCATAGAGCATAGCCATAGAGCACCTCACCTTTTCAAATGCACAACTCTGCGGGACAGCCAAATAAAGAGAGTGAGGAACTGAGAGATTGGTGCACAACTGAAAATCTCAACTTTTATGTTGTGCTCAATACAGTCCATACATTTATGTATTGATCTTTATGTTTGGTCTGTATGTACAGCGCTATAAATGTGTGAACAGTGCCAACACGTATTCACTATTCAATAATTTCTTTTTATCCTTTAGCCGATGGCTTAGCCGTAGTTTAGTGTTATTTGTAAGCATACGCCTGTCTCCTGCAGTGAATGTCCCGCTTCGGCTTTGGACACAAGTTTACAACCAAAACCATTGCACAGCAGTTGGCCTCTACTATCACAGTCACTAACACACAAAATAACAGGAAAGCCTTCGCTAAATCTCTCTCTCTCTCTCTCTCTCTCTCTCTCTCTCTCTCTCTCTCTCTCTCTCTCTCTCTCTCGACTAAATTGTACAGAAAGTGGAGAATATATGCTTATATGAGCGCAGATATAGCCGTATATTGTATTGTATTGTAGAGAAAGCAATGGTAAGAACATATAAGCGGTGGAAAGAACTGTTAAGGCACTGGTAAAGTATTGGCAAAGCACAGGCAAAGAAGCCGTCAAGGCGTAGAGCATCATGATCTACAATGATCTATGTGCTTAGAGCACCAGTATGTAAGGCAAGCATTTTTCACACACGTCAAGCTATTGGCACATAAGAATACTTGTATTGCTCTCCGGTCGGAATGCCCTCACATTCGTGTTCGGTTGTGCTCTCTTCCCCTAAAAACCTTTTCACTGACTTTAGTTTTGGTATAATAAAGGCAAACACTGCACACAAATGTGTTGCCAATACCACTAAAGCTATGGCTATAGGTTTAAGATTTGTCTTTACTATCAATAGTAAGGCAATGGTTAGTTTGTTTCATCAAAGACCTAAAGCCGTTCCCCTCAATCGACCAGAAATGACCAGTGCTTTCAATTCTTGTATACATTATTATAAACTATTTTATGTGTGAATTCGTGTGAATGTGTTGTCACTGAATTCCAAAAAGTGGTCAATTCATGGCTCACACAATACAAGTCCTAAATATTCTGCTATTGTTTACAGAATTTTCACATTTAAACCTTCAATGCTTTCAATAAATACTCAAAAAGTGAATCATTTTTTTATTTGTTGACAAAAATCAAGAGTAAAATATTTGTTGAGACAAAAGTAACAGTATTTTGATTTACTTCAAAATTTAGAGTTTTTAAGCCAACTGAGCAGCTGTTTTAGAACTGTTCAGAGAAGGCCTTAGCCTTAGCCAACCTTAGCCTTAGACTACATAACTTTGGTATTGACTGCAAACATGCGATTCATAAGTACTT
Organism: Eupelops occultus; assembly: GCA_034695605.1. NCBI lineage: Eukaryota > Metazoa > Arthropoda > Arachnida > Sarcoptiformes > Phenopelopidae > Eupelops > Eupelops occultus. Next base: position 11,166 of record JAQFZI010000639.1, read on the forward strand.
CAGACATAAGGCATAGACATGAGTGAAAACACGGCTAATATGTTGGCACTGAAATGACTCCAATCTAAGGCTTGTTGGTCTCAGGATGGATGAGACGGCTCTGCGCGGCCTTTAGGGAAGCATTGGGCCGTAAACGCAGGCCTTTCTGTGGGTCGACAGCAAGCCTTCAATTTCTAGTGAAACACTCATCCCATGTGTAAATCGTATACAATATTTGACTTGAATTCCGGTGAAATGACTGCAATGTATGTGAACTCAAGTGTCTCTAAATTATTAAATTATCGATAAATTATAAAATTATTAAACAATTTTGATTATCCATTAATAAAGACGTGAATCGCATTTATTGTCGGCTTATTTGTAAAGAACAACAAATTATAGCCAAATATTACAATGAATTACAAATGAATAGCAAATCAAAGCATTTGGTGTCGAATTACTTTTCTCTCATCTCATATCTTATTTCCATTGAGAGCCCTTCACTTTTGTTATGGTATACTAATGCAATGTTTGCCATTGAGCTTACTGGTAGTCTACCACCACTGCCTTACTATGACAGGCATCGCAGAACACCGACTACTTCTTATAAATATGGTTGATGTGAAGGACCCTATTTGTAATTCGACTAAAGGATGTTTTGACAAACGCTAAGGTAGTGATGAAATCATTACCATATATGGAGTATAAGGTTTCACTTCGACACTTCTCACAGCACCCGACAAACACTTGGGACTAATATTACATTCTGTTTGCTTTTCTATTATTCATCTAATTTTCATATTTCTCAAAAGCATTCAATTGAATGAAAAACGCAAATAAATAAAATAAAAAGTAATTGTCTATAATTTTGTGCATTAAATAAGTCGCTCCAATCTATAAAGAGTTAGACCAAAATATTCTTGCCAAATTATGGTTCTAACCATTGTTTACTTATGGCTTCTTTACTGCTTTAATCAAAGCTAACACTGAAGAAGAAGTAAAGCCTTAAGTATTGGCACTGATCTCAGACTCATAAAAATTGTAATTATGGTAATCGAAAGCAGGCTTTAAACGATTCGGAATTTAAAATTGAACACGATTCACAATACTTTGCCAATAGTTGTTCAGTACTTCAATTCAATAAAACATTTTTGAAAAAAAAACTTCAGTCAAAATCATTTTGAAATTCTTTATAAATCTATTTCTACTTTTGAGAAAACTTTATTCAATTATCTGTTTGAAAGTCTAATCAATTAGAAATTCATGAAACAGTCATTAAAAACAATTTCTTTAATTGATTCTTGCTTTAATCAAAGGCAACGATAAATGTTTGTTTGAATTAAATTATTGATTGGGTTTCAAAATGAAAGATCAGTTTTTGTAATTCAAATCAATTAATAAACAAAATCATAACTAAAGTTAAATATTTGTTGAATTATTCAAACTATCAAATCTCAAAAATTGAAAGAATTTAATTAAATAATTAATGTCTTCTATTAATATTCTATTTCTTGGAAATAGTCAAGGTTAAACACTTTCAAAGAATAATTAACTAATTTGTTCAGCTTCAAAATTAAATATGATGGATACACCTCTTTATACTTGGAATTTAATTTAAGAAATTATCTCAAAAATTCTTTGAATAGTTATATCATGTTTTGTAATTAGATGAAATAAGTTCATCTTGCTCAATTAAAAAATAAATCAGATAGTTTCGGTCAAACAAGTAATTTAGTAAATTGTTTGCCAAATGAATGTATATTTCAATTAAATATATTTAATAATGAAATTAGAAGTAAATTATTTAATTTTCATCTTAAAAATAATTTCATGTCTGAACCCATAATTTTTCTCACCGTTGAGTTTAATTTGATAATAATTACAGTAATCGTTAATATTATTATTCAATGTTAATGAGTCTCTTATTTAACGACATTTCGATAAATTTCTTCTAATTTTTTCAATAAATCAATAAAATTTGTAACATTTCTAATGAATAAGAAACCAAATTAAAAACATCTCAGTTTATTTGCTAGTACAGTTTGTCAATACTTTCCAAGAACAAATAATTTTTATATCTTTTGATTCTTGGAAACATTTCAGACGATGATTCAATGGAATTTAGTGGTTCAAAAAATTGTAGCCAGTAAAAATGAGTTGGGTTTAAAACGAAAATTAGTGAAAACATTTTGTTAAAGTCATTGAAAAATATTTATATAAAATCGTTGAAAAAGTGAAGTCATATAAACTTTTTTTTGAATTATAAATAAATTTTGATATAATTGTTATGACTTATGATTATTAGAGACCATAAAACAGTTGATAAAACATTAGATGAATATAAAAGCGGTGATAAACATACCATTTGTACGAGAGAGCTGGTCATAACGAAATTGGCGTCCTCGCCCAACAGGGGCGGCTCCGGAGTGCACAGGTCAATGTTGAGATATATACTATGATGAAAATAGAATTTGCGACTTTCAAACTCAAACTAAGTTATGAAACCTGATCGCGAGCCCTGAGCTCATGAGCCCTGTAAACACTGAACAGCAGTAAACGCGTGGCGAAACAAAACTCGAGACGATATATTCACATACAGTCCATCCCTTCTTTACATTTGATCATTCACACAAACGGCAGGTTCGGCCTCCAAACCAGCCCCAAAACGCCCCGTACATCCTTTAGCAATGCATGCGTGTCTCGCTGTGAGAGCTGACACAATAGGGGAACACCAGTCAAACATTCAGACACTGACGAAGCGCTTATTTTTTGCTTCTCTTAAAGCGAATCCAATTTTTAAAGCAAAAGATCAAGATCAAAATCAAGGGCAAAATACTAATCAACTTTTCTTAACGATTAACTAATTTCTTTCACAAGTTTGCATCAGTGCCTCACCCGCTCCCTCTGCCTGCGTCTGCATT
>JAQFZI010000640.1:0-14058 GCA_034695605.1 Eupelops occultus
CTCTCTCTCTCTATCTATCTATCTATCTATCTATCTATCTATCTATCTATCTCTCTCCCCTTCCCTCCCTTCCTCTCTCCAATTAAAGAATTCTCATTTGATTTGCTCTTTTATGGGTCTAATTGACGAAACTTGAAGTCTGAGCTGATATCCTGGAGCAGTAGTGCTCAACTCATTCATCATTTTTGTTTATTTGCCATTTTTTCGATGCAATGAATGACTGAACAGTATTTCCATTCGTTTTGTTTTGTTTTGTTTATATTGTAAATCAATGTTTATTTATCGGATCGGTATTCTAATTACAGATCACTAGTTGTCCGTCATATATGGTTGAGTAGTGACAGCACTAGTATAGCTAAACCAGTCAATGAAGGAATAAGGCTTTCAGTTGTGTGTTGTATTGAAAGTAACGCTAGTATTATATCATTAGATCGCATATATCTTCGCTGTTCTTATTTTATTTGTTAGTTTTGCATCTGAGTTATAGTTGTGTTATATGTTATGCCATTTCACTCGACGTACATTTGCAGACAGTTCTCAGTTGTGTGTCTTTGCACTACTCCTCCTCAGTGCTGTTGTGCTCTACTCTAATGCCAAAACTCTGCCTCTCTGTATGACTGCACCAAAAAGATTATCATTTGATGCAATGATAGAGAAGACAAAAACAAAATTAAGGAAAGAATGAAATGATAGAAAAATCTAAAACAACAACAATTCACTGAGAAAGAGGTGATTCTGTGTTGGCACAGGCAATGCCTTAGTAGGAATAGACAGCACAAACATTTAAAGCAATAGAAAACCGGATCCATATTTTTATGAGAGAATAGACTATAGAAACGAATGGAAGGAATTGAAGGCATTAGAGAAGAGAACAGAACAGAAGGAACTCACAAATAGAGGCAAAAGAAGTGAAAAGTAAACGAAAGTTTGGGTTCGCATCGCATCTCAACAATTCTCCAGTGGCTGACACAGAAGGCCAGACCTTTTTCTTTAATGAATAGACTCAATATAAGTCTCTAATACATTGGACCAAAGTTTCACAACTGATAAATGTTTACTAAATCGTAAGTCTTTTTCCTCATATCAAATAAATTCACTTCTATTTTATTTCATGATATTTATTACTCAAAATCCAAAGACTATTCTTTCATATTATATAACAAACCAATCAAAAGAAACAATAATTTATGAAATTCTCATAAATTGTTTTATTTTTATTTATTAGTCAATCAACTTATCTTTGATTGATCTCATTTGGAGTATTATTTTCTGTAATTTTGTTTCTTATTTAAACTCCAATTCATTGGATTAGTTAATACTTATTGAGTAGTATTTCTCAAAAGCAAAATAACAAAACGATCGATACATACATTGATCTGAGACTCACTTTTCTCAAAATTAGAAAATCTATTCAGCATTTAATGTGTTTTCTATTTTCATATACGAGAAAAATTCAAAACATTGATTATATAATATATTTAAGTAAGGCATTTATGAAAACGCCAGTCATTCAATTGATTGATAGTTATTAAACAAAATATTCTTTTCCTGTTTTTCGCCAAATTTAATCACAATTTAGTCTTTGCAGACAATTTGCGTTTTTATAGACACAGTATTTTCCTATGAATATTACTTTTACTGATATTTCTAATAATATCAATGAAAGTATTAAACAATTTTTCTCTGTGTGAAAGTCATATCAGATTTGATAGATGTCGTAAAACTGGCGAAAAGTATAATTAAAAGCCAAAATTTTTAGATATTCTGCAGTAGTATAAGGCACAGAATAAAAGGCATTTCATTTATAAAAATCAGACGATTTTTGCTTCAGATATCTAACTATCTGTGCTATTAATCAACACATTTCATAATACAAAACATACAATAATAAGAATAATATAATATTTTTCAAAATGAATAACAAATTCATTAAAAATGAGAGAAAGAGGAGATGGGAGGAAAAAATACTTTTCTATGTCTCTATGTTCTGACATTTGAGTGAAAATGAAATTTTCAAATCAATAAATGCAAAATTTTAGCTCTTAAATCCATGACAATAATGGGAACGACTGCGTCATTTTATTTGATTTTTTTCAATTAAGTTAATTGTTTGATAATCACATTTGCTTTCAATTACATTCAGTTATCATTTTTAAATAAAATTCAATTCTCTGCTCATTCATTGCCTTTTATTTAGGGCTCAACTTTTATAACAACACATTTTGCCAGTATTTAGGTTTATAACCGTTTTTACAGAAATTACACCAAAAAACTGTTAATTAAATGCAATTTATCTGAATTTTACGCATTTAAAGCAATGGGTTTTGAAATTTAAAAAAAATTATTTGAAGGGATTTTTTTTATGCACAAAATGTGTTTTCTTATGTTTCTTAAGGATTATAAACAGAGAAGACTTAAGAAAATTTATTAAAATATTTATTTATTTATTTATCCTATTATATAACGTGTAAAATAAACACATTTCTAATCAAAACATTGAAGGCCTAAAACCTAATAATAATAATATATTTCATATTTCTTTAGATGTGAAAAGAATGGCCGTCCTCTTAAATCCCAATGGGCTTTTTGATTAATATGGCAGAGGATCTAGCAAATGTGTGAAATTATTATTTTCAGAAATAAAATAAACATCATTTTCACCGTTTGATAAGATTCTTGAAAAGAAATGATTGCATTCATTCATAATTTTGAGAATTTATTATATTTTTATAATCCCTTTAAATAATAGTAATATTCTTTAAGAATAGAAGTGAAAGAATTTATGTGAATATAAATGAAATGCAAGGAATTTAAGAGAAAATACATTTCAATTTGATTTAGATTTTGGTTTCTATTCAAGAATACCAAACATATTCTGTGTCTAATAAAAGGGCAAAAATATTAAATATAAATACAATTCCCTTTGCGATCAAATGACTTATTCAGTGAGTGATAAATGTTTAAAACTCGGGTTAAAGCTATTTATCGTATTTCTAAAAAATTAATACCTTTTAAATTGTGATTCAAATGCACAACTGTTTAATACTTGAGTCGAGCGGCGGATAAATAACAAAACAACGGATCGAATATCGGTCGCGGTTATGATTCGGAGAAGACGGTCAGGGATGCGATGGTGTGTTGAATATATACATATTGTAGATATAGATAGCCATAGATTGTATAGATGTATGGTCTGGTCAATTGTGTAGTTAAGTATTGGTTAATGTGACCAAAATAGTGGCGCACTCTTCAGCCACTGTTGTTTTTTCATGTGTTGGATAACAGTAATTATTCCGTATAAAAATTGGAGCAATAATTCTCAGTAGAAAACAATTGGTTTCAGTTTTAAATTGATGTCACAATTCAAGTGTTAAACACAACAAATCTTAAACAGTGTTTAAACTGATTGGTGGCCAACACTATCGCCGATCAGATGCACCAAAAATTTGTTGAAATAATAACAAAAAACAATATAATATCGAAAAAGCGAGAGATTCAGTGCATCAGAGAATTCTCGTCAAACATTAAACTGAACAGCAATAGAGAGAAGGAGAGCACCGACAACACAACTCTATGCCATCGAAGAACATGGCATTTCTCTACTGTCAGAAAACTGCACTATAGTGTATAGCAGTGTATGGCAGTGTAGGCCCAGTATGTAGTGCTGATCATCATTCTCACCACTGCTTTCTTTGCCACTCTGTTCGCTCGATCCGCCAAGCATTCCATTCCAACTGCATTAGGAACACCACAACTGAACGAAATAAGTGTATACCAGTGCCCATAAGGCGCAGACGCTTCGTACTCTCTGACGACTGTGTCGACTATCTGACCTGTGCAGTGGCGGAATATTACTTTAATTATTTTAGACTTCAATTCTCACCGCTTTTCACATTCAATCGATTTGATAGACTTTAAAACTTAAACTATTGATAAGTCTTTTGTTTTCTCATAAGCCAATCAATGAGAGCACTGGTATTTAATACGCCACTGGCTAAGCAATGGCCAGAAATCCAGTCTTACTGAAAGACCACTTTACCGCACAGTACCTAAAACTCTAAGGAAGACTATTTTACAGTTGCGATCGTCGCTCACCAGTGCTTTCCACTGAAAGCATCGCTCTGTTGTTATCAGGTCTGAGCCAATTCTCAGCACAAATCTTGGAAATAACATCAATGAATCGGGACTTAAATTAAAAGAGTTTCACTAATTTGTTTTCTCACATCTAATTAACCTGAGGTTTAGGCTTCCAATACGTTTAATTCTATACGTTATACTCTATTGCACAACCCTTACCCTTCTGTCCACCCTTTTCATTAGCAACAAAATAGATTCCTAAATGAAGGCTTTCCTTTGCCGGTAAGAAGAAAAATGCAACAAAAGATTTTGAAATAATTAAATTCTGTGTTCCCTTAAACTCGAAGATAAATTTGAGTGAAAATAATCTTCTATTGAAAAGATATGCGAAAAACATTAGATTAAAGACGGCTTGAATACAAAATCTCTTGAAATTAAAAAGAAATGGATGAGACCAAAATCCCGATATAAACTGAATACTTAGCACCGGATCACTCTTTTATGCATTCATTATGAAAAGATTAATACAATATATTATATAATAAATTATAATTTGAATGCAAACCTTTCTTAAGAAAAATTTGAAGCATTTTATTGAATAATTTCTTTTCAAACAAATATATCGTTAATATAAATATAAATATAAATATAATAGATAAATTACTCAATGAATATACAAAACCTTAAATTAACATAAAACACCTAGCTTAAACTTTAAACTTAATCTTTAATTCTATTATTTTGGGTCCAAAGTTTGTGTCCGTATTTTAAAAGAAAAATTATTTGATGTATAAAACATGAAAAGCATAATATATTGTAAACTATAATTCGCTGAATTAGCTTTCAATCACATTTCGATAAACAATAACTTCAAACAAAACGTCAATTTTGTGTCTAATATTTCTTTTCAAACATTTATTTAATTTCCATTCTTTCAAACATATAAAAGAAGAAAATAAATTTTGACAACAAATCCCTGAAATATAACCGAAATCAGCAAAAAAAACTGATCAAAAAATTATTTTTTAAGAAAACTTTGCATTTAATAAATTAATTTAAATTTAGTTTTGAAGAAACGAAAACTTCTATCAAACAAATGTCAAATTTTTAGAAATTAATTCTCTATTTTTAAAATAAAAATAACGTCAAAATGAAAATCAAATCAAAAGGAAAATGCTTTCAATTTTTATGCCTTAATTTCCGCCATTTCTCATATTTAATGACTTATTTTTTGAGACAAATTTCAACGACAAACACCTCTTTATTCTTATCCTTTAAATGAATACTGAAGTGGAAAATCAAAGAATATATTACAAGAATAGATGAAAAATATAAAAATTCAAAGAATGCATGGCTTGACATAAGAATAATGTCTTTTAAGGTAAACCAAACTTATTATTAGATTAGATTCTCAATTAAATTAGGCATAAAAACCTAATTAACATTAATAATTAGGATAAGCAGACGTGACATCTAATATGTTTTGTTCAGTAGAGGATCAGCTCATATACCAAATCCCAATCTGTTATGCCTTCATTCTTCACAAGTTGTGAATTTCAACTCAAAAATAATTATTCAAATAAATTATTACTGTTTTTCATTAAGTTTTGAATTAATTTTTCTTTTTTCAATTTAAAACATTTATTGAAATATTTTTTATGCAAAACATTATTCATATTTTTAGAATTTGTTTCATTAGAATCTAATAATCATAATATAATAAGATTAAAATAAATTCAATTTCATTTCAGGTATATTTGTATACCTATTACTCTGTATTAAAGATGCAATTTTAAAACAGTCTCTATCAAATTTAGGCTTTCCAACTGCAGTTCAATCATATCTTAGTCTAATTCAAGTGATAAATGAAATTTCAATACATATAAATAAAACTAATCGTTTAAAAACCTACTTAACCGTGGTAAAAAGTTTTATTATAGTTTTATTCTAGGAAGGCAGTGATGGATTGTAGAAATACATGTTTGAAAAGAAATTATTTGAAAAATCGATATTTTGTAAATGCACAAAATTACACTGTTTAATTAGTTTAATTAGTTGACCATAATTCTAGTTAGAGAATATTCTACAAATTAAAATAAAATTGATTACCAGATTCATCCTGAAAAGGTGATTTGTTGAGAGAAAAATGTTGGCTACACTTGAAAAGTCAATGCATGGCATAAACATATTGGCGGTCAATTATAAAACCTGTTCATTTTGTTTGTTTGTTTGTCATCACATATACAATATGTATGTATTTGTAAACAAAATTAATTAAATAAATGGAGAGAAAAAGACATTTCTAATAAAATGATTTATTTTCAAACTTAAAACAAATTAATTATCTAAAATAATAGAAATGCTACCTTTTTAATAGATATAAATGAGCGATGGACAAGCCCCCCCCAAAATAGGGAGGTATAAGGAGGTATTGCGCAATTTTGAAAACCTTCACAGACTTAGTATCTGTCGATAGACGTAATGCTTACATTTCTGAAAAATGTTTGCCTCTTTTTAGTACAGTTTGCACTTTTTACAAGCTTTTTCTACCAAAATTGTTTTAAAGGGAGGGAGTTTTGAGCCCAAATTAGGGGTACCTTCAGATTGAAAAAATTAGAGGGTATTTAGGCAATATCCCTTTTTGCCCATTCCTAGATATAAATGCAATTCTAACAGAAAATAATATACAATTACCTGCATTTGTAAAACAGAGGAATTGGTATTTGGAAAAAAAAGAAATATATTTTTGAATATTTGTGTCAGAGTATTGCCATTAAAGACATTTACATCTAATCCAATGTTATTATGTAATGAGCTTTGTTTCTATTGATTATTACTAAATGTCTCTGTTTTCGGTCTTAAAATTTTAAAATGTACTTAAATTTAATAAATGTTGCGATCAATTCAATTTGAAAATTATAAGTGATTCTACAAATTGACCTTACTCTAGTCTATTCCCATTCATAACAGGGAATTACAGATTTAGAAGTGAAACTGTTTTGAACTAATAGTAGAAATGCTTTAAGTAATCAATATTTAATGAGCCATTGATTGCAAGATTCAAAATGAAAGGAGGAATAAATCGATATTTTCTTTGTTTTAATAGATTTGTCAGAATATTGAAGCAATTAATTCAATGCATAAAAGGATAATTTGATTTCATTTTAAGTCAGATAAATAATTACTCTATTTTTAAAAATATTTGAATTTTTATCAGAGCTCTGAATACAAAAAAATTAGTCAATTAAATAAAATGAGAAAAGTTTTTATAGAAAAAAACTAATGAGACTCTTAGATAAATAAATGACTGTCTTTTCAAATATTTGACTTAAAGTGTATTTCATTTGAATTCATTCACCAGTTTTTATGCCTTTCATTCAATTCAGTTGTAATTTCGTTGAAAAAATCTCAATTCAAGTGAATTAATATTTAAGGCCAACACAATTGACGCCAACATTAAAAAACAATAGCAAAACAAGTCTGGAATACGATAACGAATTGCAAGACTATTATTATATTAAAAGATATTTTTCCTCTGACTTTGACTTTTATGTGATGATGACTTTATACCACTACAAAAAAATGAAGAGAACAGAAACAACCGCAAAATTAATGGAACAAAAAACTCATTAATATGTTTTGCATAACGAAACTCGTTGTTCACTCTTTAATGACAAAAATAGATTATGTTTTCTTATTTTAAATTCTAAAACTTATTTTCAAATCAATTGATATATTCTTAGAGTAATGAGACAATTATTCACTGGATATGTTCTTTATCTGACGAATATGTTCTCTCTTTCTCTCTCTCCCTCCCTTTCCCTCTCTCGGGGCTGTACTCTTCCTTTGAAAGTGTTTGGTGAGGGCCTAATGATGCCATAATTAATCGAGTGCTGCTTTGCATGACTAACATTGCATTTTTGGTGTGTTCTTCTTATTTAATGACCTAAAGTACCGTTGAGTCATAGGCATAGCCATAGCTCAGGTACAATACATCAGTTCCTATTCTTTGAACGTTGATTCTATCAAAAAACACAATCAGTTCATCGTTTTTGTTGTTATTCGCTATAAAGAGAAAGTCATTTACAATATATTAGTCTTTTATTGAATCAACAAATTATTTGAAAACAATTTTTTTTTGCCAAACGATTACACATTTTTGATGGAATATATTCTTAATATAATTCTTTAATTTTCAAAAATTATATGCTTTTCATGAAAATGAATGCAATGAAAAAAGCAAATCCTAATAGTTATGACTTCTTTTCATATTTCAATTATTGAATAATTTATTTTGATTTCAACTGGAATTTCAGTCTTTATTTGAATAAATTTGTTAAGAATATGATTTTTCACTTGTATTTCATTGCAAACAAATAGTGTCTCTCATCTGATATAATGTTTGTTTTATAGCAAATAAAAGTTATGTTTGCACTAAAACTTTCAGTTTTGCATAAATATTATTAAAAATTTAATGCATTGATTGCGTTATTCACAAAGCAATGCATAATAAAAATATTTTCTCATCCAAAGTGAGGTCAGAAAAAAATTTTTTGTCAATGAATATAAAAATTAATTTAAAATTCTCCACAAAAATATAGGTTATGTAAAGAGATTTAAATAAAATGAACGCAAATTTATTAACCCGGGCTTTGACTCACGCTATTTGCTATTCACAAAAGAAAACTATTATTCAAAATATGATCAAAAAATTATTAAATTATAAAATCGATTGCAAAATGCGATCACACTATCAGTGAATTAACTCTGAAAAACATATAAATAGTTAGATAATCAAAGTTTCTTTGGACTAGAGATCAAAACAAAATGAATTATCAAGGATAATCTTTAATCAAATATGGGATTGTACTAGTATGATTTTTAATTAAACGCTGGCAAAAGCTAATTGAGGTTAATTCAATGATAAAAGAAATACTCGATAACAGTTTGACTTATATTTGTTCGCACAACCAATCGATCCAATTCTGGGATTCTCTGCTCGACTCAACTCAATTCAACTCAAACCTAAAGGTTAGAGCTATGAAATGCGCGCACCTTTTGGCTCTCTTTTAATGCTGTCCTCAGTTTGGTCTTATGTTGGGCTATGTTGGGTACAGGCAGATGGACTGATGCATTGATTCTAATGATACTAATGAGTCCTCATTTATACTCAACTCAAGTATCGCCAGAATTAACAATATTTGTTCTCTCAATAGTATATAAATGCACTGTCTTTATAACGAATCAGCCCTGTCTTGCTTTCAAAACAAGTCCTTCGACGGCCGATCATCACATCTGTCTATTCTTGGTTTATATAATTATATTCAGCTCTCAATTAAGAGTTTAGTTGTCTTTGCAATCGATTTAAGAGACAAAACATATAATTCTCATAAATATATGAATTTCCGGGACTTTTCTAAACGAAAGCTTTAAATATAAAATTTGTCCGAATTTTATGATATCGTAAAAATCAAAACAGAAAACTGGAACCAATAAATGTTGACTTTTACTCGATCATTATTTATCCAATAATTGTCATAAAAAATCATAAAAAATCATAATCCGGTTGAAAATTGTGAACAACGAACGGCTCTAAAAAATACTATAAACATTTGACTGTCGGTACTTTTTAAGGCGAGTCACAGGAGTACTGAGTACTCACTTCTCACAAAAGCATTTGGACTTTTTCTGGATTTCACTTAAAATTCATTCAGTATTTCCACTCTTTTTGAGTCATTTTTCATAGAAAGCAATCTCTCATTCGATTTCGTTTTTCTCTTTCTTTTTCTTATATTTCAAAAACAGTTAAAATAATTGTTAACTTTTAAGACCGACTTTTTTCTCTTCTTTTCCTTGTATTTAGTTTTTGATACTCTTATTATTAAAACCATTTTTATTTTTCATTTTTTGCGAATAGGAGTCCGTTCCTGACTGACCTCAAAAAGAAAATCTTTTTTTACTTTGGATTTTACTTGAATAGAATCTTAAGAACTGTCCTTTTTTGCCAATCAACACAGATATTGCACAGGCATTGGCTTTTAGATTAAGCTTATATTTTCAATTGAATTATATTAGAGACCAAGTACAGTGTATTATCTGATAGCGTAAATCAAAATCAGATTGAAAATTCTTGTTATTTGTGAGCAACTAATTGTGGACAGTGTTGAGGCACTGCCGTCCAATTTATGAATGACTTAACTCGGAATTCTCCCAATTATATCAATATTTGATCAAATTTTTGCTGAAACACTCGTTATATAGAAATTTTATCCGAATATTATTTTGTCGATCAATAGCTTCGATAAACAGAAACTCTATTTTTAGAAATTTTTGTCTAAATTTATTTCCACTCAAAGACCAAACTTCTATTCAAAACCATATTTTGTTTCACAGTTTGTTATGAGTTATGTTTCGATTAAGTTTATTAAAATGATTATTACTTTAATTAATATTTATTTTTTTCAATTTTTGTGGTTTCGTTTCGTTTATTAAATTAATTAAATTCATCATAAATTAAAAATGAGTCCAAATGAGAGAAAACTTCAACAAAATTTCATTTAATATCATTTCTAGACATAAATCTATGTAATGACTCATTACATCATAACTGACTCATCTGTTTTGCAAGCGTAGAAAAACCCAGGTGAGTCATCAATAATATTAAACTTTATGTAATTGAACTTTGAATAACCTTTCTCTATAAAAATTGTTTTAAATGAGCTTTTTATAGATCACTTCTAATTTAACGAAGTGAGCTTGATGAAATATTGATCATTTAATGAAGTTTGCATTGAAAGGGTTTATTCAAACATTTGATGCATATATTCAGTAATAATAACCAATTATTGAAATTATTTTATTGAAATTTAAACATTTGGGCTTTGATTGAAATTTTAATGGTTTCCCAAATAAACATTTTGTGGGAAAAGGCATTTGCATTGAATGAAAGGTCTGAACACTGAATCGGTATAATAAGTGTAGCGGAACGGACACTATATATAAATGTATATATATATCAAATTTCTTCTATTCTTATGATAACTTGAGGGCATTAAAAGATGTCCAATAATAGGGAAGTGATAGCAGTTTGCAAGTGAAGCAAATTTTATCATAAATATGTATGTTATATACGCTCCGGTAGATAACGAGCTAAAGGTATGTAAGGATGGCTTGAATGCGATAACACTCGTCAGTGACCATCACTTGAAAAACATGAATACAAAATATAAAATGAAATATTTTTCTCAAAAAATCATTAACTTTTGGACGAATTGTGAGAACGAAAATCTAGTTTATTATCAGAAAAACATTCTCTTTTGAAATCATATTTGACTTTCAGTCGTAAACCTCTGTATTATATGTTAAGGAATTCGGATTTTGGTTTACTTCTAAAAAACTCAAATTCATTGAAATTGTAATTGAATTTTGTGAACATATCAGTGATGTTTGAAAAAAGCTTTTTTAAGGGTCAATGAAAGGGATCGCTTTTTCAAAGATTTTCCTGATAAGTTTGTTTTGGGTTCAAACATTCATTTGATTACTGGAGGCTCTCTTTAATAATTCAAATCAAATTCAAAACTAAAATGTCGGCAAATAATGGCTTCACTTTACCAAAGAATTTAACTATAAATAGATTCTTATTTGATAATCAGAAAGCATCAAGCTTCAATAAATGTCAAAGTTGACTGAATTCTTCACTGAATAACCTTGTACATTTGTTAACATTAGATTTATGGCGAAACGTTTTGATTGAATCCGATTTGAATGACAAAGATTTGTGTAAAATCTCTTTTAAATCAGAGCCAATGATTGAGAACTGTGTGTCAATCTCGAGCACACACTTGAATTGGTTCAGTCCATTAATCATTGATTTTATGGTCGGCCAATGCATCTCAATATAAAGTGTCGGCCATTCTCTACATAATATCAATTACAAAGAATGAAAGAAAAATTTCATTTAAAGCAAAACATGCATTCATTTAACATTATTTACGGTCCGATACGTCTAAAGTCAAAATTTAGTCAAACATTAATAAATTTCTCGAATTTAATTAAAGACTAATTACAATTATTTCGACTAAGCTTTCATAAACTAGCAACAAAAAAAGTGTTACACCAATGGCTTTAATATGTAATCTAAATGTCCTCACTTTAAAGTTAATCATTTTTTAATTGTTAACATTAATTGAAAACAAATAATCTTATGTTATGTTTTGTCCACATTTTTTAGACATCTTTCAAACGAAAACAAAAGTTTTAATAAAAGGAAAGCCTAGAAGTCGTGTCTCAAATGTTTTCTTTTTGGATAATTTAATTAAATGCCATCCCTTTAATTGGTTTTTGATTAATAGTTTACCTAAGATTACCAATTTAAATTCTAGAATAATTTATATACCATTTAAATTGTTAGTTGTAGTGATGGTCACTAAACTCACGGCCACATTCAGTGCTTCCATGTCTTTGTCTATAAATCATTGAAAGCTGAGAAAACCCTTTGAATTTCATTTATTATCGAATCATTATTTTTGAATGAATTCATTTCTTATTTAAGCATTTAATAGGACCTTGCCCAATTATTAACGACCTTCTCTTAATTAGTTAATTAAAACTAGTAAATCTAAACATTGAAGGGTCAAACTTTGAATATGATCAATTTAATTATTTGTTAATTGAATTTAATAATGATAAATACGATTATCACCAAGAAAGATTGGCTAAGTCTGGTTGACCTCGCTTAATAATTAAATTAATAAATGCAAAAATATTTCACCAATGCAAAATCTAATTCAATTTAATTAAACTAACTAATCACTTAATTTCAATTCTATTTGATAATTGATTGATTAATAATTATGTGATTTGTTTAAAATTGTGGATTAGATGCCAAGAGTATAATCTAATACTAAAATGTTATGAATAAAATCCAATTTAAATTCTTTCTTTACCGACGAGTAATAAAACCATTGAATTGTTTTAATCGACACAAAAATATGAATTCTGTTCACAGAAAAGGAGAAAAAAAATATAATTTTCAACAAAAAAAATATTGTCTCAAAAGAAGATCTGATTCCAGGGATGCCCGAGGTCCGTCGAGACAGGGGGTATAGAAAAATCCCAAACTCAGGGGGGTATAGGGGGTGCATAGACGTAATGTTAAAAAATTTCAAAACTCCTACAGACCTAGTATAAATTGCTTTTAGATTTCAATTTCGATACAGAAATAAGTTTTAATATATTTTTAATTGAATTTAACAATTATTAGTTAAAAAAATGAAGAAATCATTTAAAATTCAGCTAAACTTGGTTAAAGGGTTTCTCGGAAGATTAAATTTTCTTCTTCGATTTTGATGAAACTTCAACCATGTGCAAAGCTAACCAAACGATGGAGAAATATACAAAAATTATTGTTCTAGGGCCAATATTTTTAAAGTTATTAGGGTTTGAAAATTCAGCAAAAAAAATACATTTATGCAAATTATGTGCTTCGATTTTAATGAAAATTAACATGTTAATAAAGCTAATGGTATTAAGCAATTATCTGAAAGAAATTTTGGAAAATCATATCAAATAAGAAGTTAGAGCGATTTCAAAGTTGATGATTTCAGATAATTAATTTTTAAAGAGATTTTAGGAAAGGTTACCAAAAGGTAATTGAAAGTTTCAAATTGTCATCACATTCCAGATTAAATGAAGTTTCGAAATCACTTTTTATAGTTTCAATTACTCGTTGGTATCATGGTGAAAATTCGTAACAAAAAATTTAACAAAAATTTTTTCACTGTTTCTATTATACGATTCAAATGAAAGTCAAACATTGAATTCTTTGACACAAATGAAAGCATAATTTGAAAGAATTTTTAAAACATTTTCTCAAACATTCGAGTTATGATGACTTATATCCTGTGTACTTAAAAAGCTCTCATTCACTTGTCTTTTATTATATCAATAAAATATCATGTTTATAATCATTTGTTATGAGTC
>JAQFZI010000641.1:0-14057 GCA_034695605.1 Eupelops occultus
TATATTGCGGACAGTTATGTCTCTAAATCTCTGATTCGATTCACACATAGAAATGAAGAGAATATTGAGTCGAAAGTCAAATACAGAAAAATATGGGGAAAACAATCGAGAGCTCAAATCTACAGAGTATGTGGAAAAATATTATATATTTGGATGGATGTACTGCTGATTCAATAAATCAATCGACTCTGAGATGCGAGGATCGACTGCTCCTACTGTTCACTTTTGTGAGGCGACACAAAAATTGCATTTTTTGCACTTTTGATATTTCATTCACTAAAATCAGTTGACATAACGAAAGTGTTCACTGAGTTCGCACTCCTATTACTACTATTACTCCTATTTTCACTACTTTTGAATTGAGAAAAGCTTTCAAAAATATTATACAACTTTATATCGACTAAAAAAATCTATTTATGTTTTTAAATATAACGATATTATAGTCGTCTGTATGTTATGGTTTGCAGCTATTCATTGATTGAACCAAACAAATGTTAACTAAAGTAATAATATTCTGTATTATTATTGATCCAAAAGATGAATATCTTATTTACCGTAAAAATATATTAAAAATATGAGAGGAGAGAATTTTTTTATACTTAATGACAAAATAATTAGAACCGAATGAACTCAATTTAGATACACTTTTTTGTTGCAAAAATAATTTGAGTTTTTTTTGAAAGCGATTGAAAGAAGAAAAAGATTTATTTTTTTGTTGTAAACTCAGTACAAAACATGAATAAAACGGATATCTAAGAGTTGTTCTCCTATTTAATAGTATGTGTTTGACAATCGCATCAAATGGACTGATGGTTGCGCTGAACACCAGGCAGTCAGAAGGGGACACAATAGACGTCATATACATCATAGCAGAGCATTGCATACATACGCCTATGGAATGGTTGGTATGGTATAGTATGGTATGGATGTCGACTAAATTAACTTCAAAAGACATTTATGTCTTTCGTTTGAATGCATTTGAAGAAAACCAATGCTTAGCTCTAAAGTTGTGGACTATATATACAAAAGACAGATCTCTGCGACAATCGCTAATATATAATACTATGTATTCCTATTGAATATAAGTTGAAAAGCGAGCAAAACATGGATTGTATTATAAGAACAGACGAGAAGTGGCCGACGAAAGAGGAAAACAATTTTTTCAAAACCATTAAAGCGGAGACATAGGAATGACCTTAACTGGGGTTACAATTGGTTTGGCTTCACTCAAGTCGTCGTCTGCCGTGTCTTAAATACAGAGAACAAAGTTTAAGTAACCCAACCGTAGCCGTTGAAAGTTGGCTCTGTTTACACAATGCCAGCCATACTACCAGCGCAGGCAATCCTAAACTAATCAGACTATGCCCGTTAGTGAAGGCATCGCAGCATATGATACCACAGCTCAGGGATCACTACTCGCCATATATTATACATTTTCTAAATATGGAAACTAAGAGTTACATTGGAGTCAGGGTTGAGCTAAAGACAAAAGTCGGCCAGAATTAGAGGCTGAGAGGAATGTGTTTGAGCTCTAATTCCAAATCCAAAAACAAAATAATTTCTTGGCTTTCAATGTCTTTGAATGTCTTTGAATGGTGTCAGACATCGAATTACGTTTTGGCAAAAGTGAAAGCGGATAACAACAACACATAACTCATTGCAAACATAACTCTATTGCACTCTGAGCTTTGCACAGCCTCACAGCCGACCCCTAATGTCTATCTAATAAGATGACAGTTAAGTTTAGATTTTACATATCATTACTTATTCTGTGCCATTGTTTTTGTCAGCTCTTAAATGGCTTTTGTAACGACTCTTATATCAGTTGATTGTTAGAAGAGATGTGAGTCTCGGGTCTAATGTGAAAACAAAGTCAACCAAAAACTAAACAAAAGTCAACGAAATTTTGATCTTTCGTTGCGAACAGAGAAGCGTTCAATACTTTTCACAACAAGAATACGAAGAATAACCAAAAAAATGAGAATATAATATAAATGGTTGTGCAGTCGTTCACTATATCGATGTATCGACCGGTGCCCGACTGCGTTATATGTGCCACTGTATGAGTCTCTATTCTATGGTAAATATTGTGCCCCAAATATAAAACTCCAAAACATTTCTAATGTTATCGCATTTGTGAGAAAAGGCTAAGGAATGGCAGACGGCTTTCCCAATACATATACCCATATATACCATAGTGTTATGTATAGAAAAAATGAATTAACACAGAGTTTAGCGAATATAACAATGAGAACAGAACACAATATGCTTGACTTGACTCCATTCCTATTAGAAGCCGTTCGCACAGTTCGCTCACATCTATAATATTGCCTTCACTTCAAATACAATATTATATTATATTATATAAAAAGAATAGAAATAGTATTAGTGAAGAGAACCCGCTCTGGGATTACATTTGACAGTCTTTTTCAGTTATTTCCAAAACAGGTCAGAATAGACAACTTAGCACTGAGGACAACACCGGAGCTTAATGTCTAACTTCAAGTGCTATTAGTGCCGATCGCCAATATTGTCGACCCTTAGGCCCGGCACTCGAGTCGGGTCAACATTATAAATATGAAGAATTCAATAGCAAAACAAATAAATGTTCAAAAAGTTTTATAAAATAACGTGAAGTCACGTGTAGTACAAGAATCGGGTTTAATTGAAAACAAAGCCTTAGGGCTAACATAACATAACACAACTGTTCGCTGTATTAGACAATAGACTCTTTAGGCAGAAGAGAAACCCATTATTTCAGTTACTTTTCATCGAATTAAATGGACCTTCATTTCAGTGGAAATGCCGTCAATTCTGTGCTCCAAATGAAGAGAGAATTGGAGTTAAAATCTAATGTATTTGTGCTTCAAATAGAGTTATATATATTTGCAATCATTGAAAAACTGCTTATCAAAGATTTTTAAAGAAAAGGGCAAAACTTAGCAAAATGTCATAGAATTCTGGGTCAGTACATCATAAGAGGATTGAGTGCGGATAACACTTGACTTGGGGTGTGTTTACTCATTACAGTTGACTGAATGTTTCGAAACAAAATGAAAAAAAATGTTAAAATCGACACAATTTATACATAAATTTGAATAAAGAATGAAAAGAACTGCACGGAAACCAAGTTATTATGAAAAATAAACGGAGTAATTGTTTTTTCAAATTTCACTTAAATTGTATGAACTGTCCCTACATTTCGTTCCTTTCAATAATTAATATAAATATTGTTTGAACTCATTTTTATTTTATGACAAATCAATATATTTTCTACAAATACTTCTATTCTTTAGATGAATTCCAACAAATAACTTGGGAATGCCTTTTGAAAGCAATGGTGCGGACATCAAATGAAGTGTATTTCCAATAATTTCTAATTTATTGATTCGTATATATTTTGTGAGCTCTAAATATATGTCTTATATATAACTGCAAATGAAATGTCCTAATAGTGAAAGGTTTTGTGTCTGTCTTTGAGTAGTTGTGTTGTCACTGAAAGCAGCGATGGAATAGAGTCAGGGGCTTAATATCAAAAAATGGCGTGGTTACTTTAAATTAAAGTGAGGAGCGATGACGTTTAGCTCTTATTATGTAAATTCAAATACAGTATATTCTTTGCTTTTTGATAAATACTAGTTTTAGGATTTCGTGAGTCAAATCCTGAGCCTATTTTCGGTGAGAGACCCCACATTGCCATTAGTAGTCCGAGTAGTGATGGCCACAACGCAAGTCATGGCTACAACTATAAACCATTTCTAAGGTTAAAGTTTATTATCAGACACTAAAATCAAATTACTCTAAACATAAGGGGATAGAAAGGATGTGCACACAGTTTGGAGTGAAGTCACTCTTTTACTCTGCATCGCAACAGCACTTAGAAAACACTCAAATCTTGCATCTTATCATCACATCATTCCTATTCATTATTGAGAGAGAAGGGAGAGAGAGAGAGAGAGAGAGAGAGAGAGAGAGAGAGAGAGAGAGAGAGAGAGAGAGAGAGAATAAAAAATTTAGTAAATGAACACTCGATTATTGGAGAGGCCTTTAATCAGAGTGGAGGACAACAGTGCAATAGAAACAAACAAAATAAAGAAGAGATAGAATTGGATGACAAAAGAGATGCAAGGATTCAATGGAGTGCGAAATTGAAGCGATCACTCTCTTGGATATTACTGTAAGATGTGATCGAAGTTTAATAGAAAATGCGATACAAATGCAATGCAATATACATCACACGAGCCGTGAGATTAGAGACAAACAGACGCACAGCACAGCACAGATACAGCACAGACTGAGAAACACAGATAGTAGTCGATTCAGTTGGGCTTAATTTGACTTATATTTTGCTTTTGTCATATCTTTGCCTCAAATCCATAGAATATGCAGTGCATGACATACGGCACTCGACTAACGCGTGCATCATATCAAATGTCGGTCCACATATGTGGTCAGACTGAACTGTCACTAATTGGGTGTGGCAGAGATGAGCACAGGGTTGATAAACAAGTAAAGATATTGTTTGTTTGCTGTGGAAAAGCAAATGATTGGATGAATGACCGATAAAATGAAATGAAATCCGTTTTGCGATTATTTGAAGGGATTTAAGTGAACGTAAAGTAATGGAAACGAGCGGTGAAAAGACCAATGAATCCAAAAGCAAGCTATCGATGGCTGAGCCAACAATCGCTTTAAACAATATTATGTCGACTACAGAAAGACTACAGACTTGAGTCAAACAAAAACACAATAGAAATCATTGATTCAAAAGACACTCTTATATTCATTTATCGATTTGTTTTCACAAAACAATTGTTTGGAAGCGTTAAATGTTGCGAAGATAATCAAGAGTGCAATAAAAGTTAATTGGAAAAGGTTTACATGTTTAACCAGTAGGACTGACTACTGTGCCCTCTCCTCTTCATTAGTATATTTTAGAATATCATTAGCGAAACACTACAATAGAGTCGCGAATTGAATACAATTTGCAAATTTTCATTCAAAATATTTATGCTTTGAATTGAATAAAAGTTTTGAACAATTGTTAGGAATAACTGATGGACTTAACTGTAAATTGCTTTGTAGTACATTATAAATGTTTCAATCAAACCATTCGATAGTATTTTATCCAACGATATATACCAATGAAAACTTTATTTTTCACTTCTAAGGGAAGAGAAGTGAAAATCATTCAATTTTTTTGTCGATTCAAAAATCATTTAGAAAACGGTTCTTACAATTGATTGGAGAAAATAATAGACTCTATGAGTAATCGACAGGAAATTAATTAAATTAAATGCGATTCGGGTTTTCGTAATATAGAAACTTATTATATATGCTATTGATTTGCAAAAATGTTTATAAATTGTGGAAATCATTAGATATTCAATCGGATTGGATTTGTGGGGCCGACAACTCTGGGAAAAGCCATTCCTATTCAAAGGGATTCGGTGTTAAATAAAACATTAGGGAAATGATTCAACAATTCATTCATTTATTTTTGATACAAAATTATTATCAGATATCGAATCCATTAATTCAATTACTGAACAACTCTGTCATTATGTATATTAAAATCAATAATTTTCTCATATTCTTATGCTTTTGAATTTTGGTGGTGTCGGCGCTGCAGAAGAGAGGACTGGCAGTGGAATCACTGCATCGGATATATAAGGAAAACATCAATAAAGCATTAATATTGCAAGTTATGATTTATGAGTTTCTATTATATTTAAGTGTTTTATATCATTAGTAGATTTTTCTTATAAAACACCATTTGCTGCAACTCATAATTTTTTACATTTTGTTGGGCTATTCATCCGAAATATAAGTAAAACAATATATAAATTGAGTTAAACTTTACACTTTAGGCCAGAATAAGATGTGTTGCGAACAAAAATTAATTCTTTCAAAAGAGACTTTTGATGCGCTTATTATTCATTAACTTTAATTAAAGCCTCCCTTTGTATGAGAGCTCAGCACTACTGCCGATATTAATATCTTTTCGGTAATAAGTGTCTGAAAAATTGGATCATTCGTTAAAATATTGTTCGAGCAAATAATCGTATTATTTCTGGTCTCTCTCTCTCTCTTTCTCTCTCTCTCTCTCTCTCTCTCTCTCTCTCTCTCTCTCTCTCGACTCTATTTCTAATGGAAAACCATTTTCATATCTATGCTATAAATAAATTATATTTGCTTTTAGACCAATTCAAAGATGGGAAAAATGAAAGAAAATCTTTTTGCAAGTTTAGTGAAAAAAATACAAATAATATCTTATTATAAAGTCTTTGATTGGATTCAAAATTTTTGTTCATTTTTGTCATAAAATGTATTCATCGGAAAAGACTTTAAATATTAAATAATTTTTGTATAGAATTACTTGAATTTATAACTTATTTAGGAATTTAATCTGAAGTATAAATAAGAGTTTTCATCGCTCTTTCAAATATTTGATCGTAAATTGTGTGCCAAAGAAGACTAAAATTTTTAATTCTCTTTATTTGGTGTTTGGCACAACATCTGGATTTCCTAATATATTCTGAATTATTTTTCTTTCTGTTCGTTTCACTTTCTTTTTGATTAACATTTATTAGTTATTCTGTGCTCTCGAATACAGTTATAAACACTTTTTGTTTTATATTTGATTCTAATATAAAATATATGTTTAGCTATTGTTTTGTTAGTAAAATGAATATAAATGTCAAAAATTATGCGAACAAATAGTCTTTCCTATAATTTATTGTTTCAGAAGTTTATCAATTCTGGTCTTCAGTTAATTAATAGTGAAATATGCAAATAAACAGTTGTGTTATACGAAGGAAAGCCTTGGAATGAGTTTATGGTTTAATTCTAAGTCATTAATTCAAATGAATTGTTTTGGAAATGATTTTTAATTTTTCACTTCTTATAATTTAAGTGAAATTTAATTATTTTTGTGGCCAAATACTGATATTTGAACAGTTAGTCGCCTGTAATACACTATTTTTTGAGCCATAATCTCTTATTCTTATAGATTTATCCCTGTCTACTATCCAGTAATCTTTTCATACAATATTCAGTAATATTAACTTTTTTTGCTTCACATATAACTGAGTATAACTTTTTTCCAATTCAGTGAAGCGAAATATAGGGATTTATCTTCTTCTAGGCCTGGGATCAACTCTAGTCTGATTGGTATCCACGAAAAAAATAACTGGAGATGATATGGCGTGCGCTCACAGACAATAAGTTTAGTGTCTCTCCCAATAGCATATGAATGGCAGAGGCCGTCAGAGCTCGACTCAGATCTCACGCAAATTTAAGCTCATCTAAAATTCATTGAAAGTATAGTGAAGTGGTTTCGAGAAATCTAATCTCACGTATTGTATACCAGAGCTCACACTCATAGCTCACTCCCATTCTATTTTCCGATCAGTTTGTGAAATATTTTCGTTTTTTTTCAGAGAATTTCTTATATTTTTTATTAACTTTTAAGAAATTTATAAAACAGTTTTCATTCATTCAATGGTTACTTATGTTTCTTATTGTGAAACCTATTCTGGAGAACGACTTGACTCCCAAAGTATCGAATATTCTTCGAGTGTAGTCTCGATGGACATAAAGAGCGAAATAAAAGCCATTAGTTTTAGCACCTCTTCTGTAGTGTTGTTCTAGTTTTACACGACAATAGTTTCAATAGTTTTGATCCCAGCATTAAATCAGTTAGCATTCAATTTCTTCCTAAAATGTCTGTTCCATTGGCTAATAGACCGAAAAAATGATTGCTTTTTCAGATTCAGAGTTTGACACTAAATATTTGGCTCATATTTGGATCATATTCTGGACTCAAGACGTGAGTCATTTGCAGCAAAACATTTGGCTCTCAATCTATTGGAATACATTTGGATCGAAAGCCAACCAAAACAAGAGACAAAAAGAGAAAAATCTTTTCCTCTGAGCGAATCCGTTCGCCCAACGAATACACAATAGAAAATAGAAGCCATAGGTTGGGCATTAAGAGGGCTAACCATCGCATCATCCTTTCTATTGAATAAATATATTTCTTGGAAATGACTCATAACAAGCAGATTATTACTTTTGTCAATAGAAACTAATTTACAAATAAAATCATTCTGTGATTGCTATTCAGGTGAAGACTCATCACATCCTCTGCGGGGGAGTCACACACTCACTCACACATGAGATCAAAGCCCTGGGCTTTAATGTAATATAAAAAACAGCGAAAAAATCGTTAAACTCTAAAAACGGGCGAAAGTTTTGTTTGATTGACGACTGACTGGAGTCACACGAATCGCGATTTTTATAATCAAAACGAATAGAGCACTCGATGGCAGTCGACGCCCAATTCAATGCAGTTAATCAGAGCACCGCCACTATTATGTATTGATATGTTTGAGCATTAGTATTGGCGTTTGGAACTGTTGGTAAGGTATCCATAATTAGGTATACGTTTAGTGATTACAAATTTAGTTGAGTGTGAAATATGTCTCAATAATTAGTGACTGATATAAACATTAAAATATTGTGTTTTCTCGCATACAATGAACGCAAACTCAACTTTTTTTGTTGTTAACCGTAATTATTAGTTATCGTAATCATAATAATAATAGCGCCGGTCATTAGCTAAAGAACAGCTCCAACACAACTACGACTTATTCCGACACAAAAACATTCAAATCATGAGATAATTATAACAACAAATAAAAGTTAAGGCAATCTCTCATTAAAGTTAGTGACTATGACTCCAATTAAAGAGAGGAATGAAATGAAAGAGAGGACAATAAAAATCCGTTTAAAATAGTTTTTTATTTATATTGACTTTCATAGAAATTAATGAGAAGATTGACCTCCGATTCTATCTTAACTTTGGATCCAATAAATGTTAATCAAAATTTTGAAACAAAGAATAATTACTGACCTTTCAATAAATGTGACAGAAGTTAAGGCGAAGTAGGCTATTAACACACTTCCCATTCAGTGGGGAACTGGTATATGAGTTCTGGTGAATCTAATATGTGATAAATCTCCAAGTTATGATTGGCACGACTTCATTAAGACATAGCTTAGAGATATGGCTAACATTGAATCTATTGTAAGTCTTCACAAATACAATAGATATGACTTGAATTTAAGGCAACGACAGTGAAATGAATGTCATCAAAGATCACCCGCTGATTAGGAACCGCTAGTTCTTAGATATGTCACCTAATAATGCAGTGAAATTGACTTAGATGCAATTACAGATTCATAGTCATAGTTCTTGCTACATTTTGATTGAAGTAGCAAGTTTAATGATCCCTTCAATTGTATGATTCAAATTGAAATCTTATCATATCTTAAATCTTTTATTGAAATTCATAAACACAATGAATGACTTATTATTAATAAAAAAAATATTAAATTGAAATAAATTTATGAAATAATGCCATAAATTACAGTTTAATTAAAAGATAAATAATTGTATGTAAATTCAATCATTTAAATGTTGGGTTTAAAACCTTTCTTCAAATTTTACGAAAAAAAACTCTTTGTTTCTAATGTTTTAACTTTCAATTCATTTCAAAAACTTAAGAAACAAATGAATTGCAAAAAACAATTCTTTGGTTCAAATCACTGGAGACTAACAGAGAGTTTGAATCCATTCTTGTATTTCTAAATAACTTTTATTATAAAAGTTATAATAATTCAGCAAAAGATTGAAGTTTTAGACGTGTCTATCGAAATGAGAACAGAATTGGCTGCCTTTCCTCTAAATCATATCAATCATATGTGTCTCACAAATTAAATTCTATTATCGAAAGACAAGCGAAGCAACAAAATTGAATTGAATTCTTGAGATATTAAACAAAAATTTCTTTTATTAAATATTTTTTTCGCTTTTCTTCTGAATTTTTTCGTCCGTTTCATTAGTTTTAATGATAAAAAACAAATAAATGAAATAAATTTAACTTCAATTTAACAGAAATCACATGATTTTCATTGCTTTCAATCAATTGAATCATTAATTAAAACATAAAAAATATAAATTCAATTATAAATTAAACAATAATTTTAGCCAAAGATTAAGAAAAACAATCTTTACTTCTGTCAGAAGAGAAAAATTTCTGGCCTTTGATGAGAAAGAAAGGGAAGGAAATAGAGAAATGACTGCAGGACTGGTTGTTAGCGGAGTAGAAGAGCTATTAGGGGCTAATACTCGACGGAATTCCATACGAGCGACAAAATGATGAGCCGTTAGAGACGATCGAAACTTTTTGACAAACATTCGCATTAATCAAAGACCAAATGTGGAGCTAATCATATAATATGGCATCAAATTTAGACATTCTTCTGTTCCAGACTTTAAAAATTTATATATAAAACGAAACTCAAATAAATCTAATTATTATTCCATTTGTGATCCGATACTGAGCTAAAAAATAATCTGTTTTTTGTTGTTTTGGGAGAAATGTCTAGAATTTTGAAAACAGTATTTTCGGTTAAAGACCCAAATTTGTCAAATGATTTGCACACAATTTCCTAATATCTGGCAAACCGTCCGATTCGTCCAACACGTTGTTCATGAATATGGACCTGAATTTTACGTTCAAATAATATTAATTAATATTATTTAAAAAACATTAATATTTATTCAGATGAGAGAAAAATACAGTTTTAATGAAATTCATTTCGTAATTGATTTAATACATTAGAGGAAAGACTAATGAAATTGAGTTCAATGTATTCATATAACTATTCAATGAATTAAATGCATTCAAATTTGAAAATTTGGTTCAATTTTTAATAAACAGAAACAATGAGTTCTCTCTATAATTATAACTAAATTCAATGCAAAACAGAAAAAAAGGTTTGCCTTCCATTAGAAGTCGGGTTATCTAATGATCTTTCGTCTAATTAATGCCTTTTAATGCAATGAAAGCCATGAATTGTATTTCAAAACATAATATATAACTATTTTATCGTTTAATTCTAAACTAATAGTAATTAAGATATATTTCAAGCCGTTTATGGAAAGGGTATAAACACTTTCATTGGGTTTTTCATTAAAACAAAGTATTACTATTATGTGAAGCCATTAATGAAAAATTATTGCCACTAATGAAGGCATTCATGAATTAAGAGAAGAATAAGAAGTAAAAAAAGCAAATGACAAACCATTTTGATTTGTTTTCCTCTTTGACATCCAGTTTTTGCCACTGATTTATTAGAGACTCAATGATTGGCTGTCCGTACTGTCAGAGCAAACGATTAAAAAAATTAATTATTAAAACCCTGGGAATAATCGGCTAATAAACTAAACTTAGTTTTTAATCTGACCTCTGATTTCATGATAAGAGAAATGTTATTAATGTTGTCCACAATCCTCAGCAGAACTTCATGATTGTTGATGTGCTGAATGGCGTTGACTAACATCAGCCCATAATCGAGTCGGTCCTTAGGCTTAATAACGTATTGTCTAAAGTTGTTTGCGTTCAATAAATCACTTATTATTACTGCTCTTTGGCTCTCATCAGACAAATAGCAGAGCGAACGGAACAGGAGGGCCAAACCCTTCTTGATTTGGGCCACTTCTAAATTAATTCTGTCTTTTGTTTCATTAGTCAGACCTTTAAATAATTTATCGCACAATTGTCTTCTGGTTTCCAAATGTGGAAGTCGTGCCTCTTCTGGTAGAGCACCGATACGTTTGTCCTCGTCGTCAATATTAATGAGAACGACATAAAGCTTTTCGATTTCAAGCAATAGTTTCCTAAACTTTTGGACTTCACTTTTAGTGACAGCTTTTGTTTCACCGGTTCCTTCATTTGGAATAAAATTAGTTTTGTTTAGTTTGCAGTCCAATAGTTTTCGAGGACAGTTCACATTCGACACTTGGATTTTTCCCAAAGAACCCTCAAATTGGACAGGAATATAATTAGGTGTTTCAGGTTCTGGCGCTGGTTTAGGCCTTTCTGGTAATAGAAGAGAAGGCGTTGTTTTGTTTTCTTTATCGGTGGCCGCTTTGGCAGCGATTTTACGGGATATGTGAGTCACGTAATAGTAATCGTCGACATACGGGTCCTTCAGTTCGGTCTGCATTTGTTGTATTCTTATTAACCATTCCTTTTCTCTTTGGGTCATAAGACCCGAATAGTCGTCGTCATCGGTTTCGTCTTCATTATATCGATTCGATTGACGCATATTTTGAAGTAAGTGTTGTCTTTGTTGGAGGTATTGCTGATGAATGTGTTGCTGTTGTTGTTGCAGATGAAGCGGATGTATTAATGGATGAACGAGAGGTCGCGGTTGTATTCCATATGGAAATATTCGCTGTGAGTTAGGTATGAGTGCCGGAGAAAACATAGTGCGGCCAATCGCTGGACCCATTCCTGGCATTAATTGTCTAACGGGTTGTCTATTATGTAAATTATTGAATCGATTTTGTGCCACATTTGCGAATCTCATCGCAAAATGGGGTGACATCTGTCTATTCATGGCCTGCATAGCGTTTAACGCTTGTGGGCGAAGAGGAGAGGTTGCGAGCACTGGATGGCCAGTGACGATAGGCTGTTGAGGGTGTGCCGCGTTTTGAATCAAATTTATTCTTTGAGGAGAACTTTGATTAGAAATGAGCTGACGTTCGATTTCAGACAATGTCTGTGCTTTCAATAGAGGATCAACAGTTTCCTTCATAACTTCAGTGGCCATCATTTGAACGGCTTTTAGATTAATATTGTTTTCCGTTTTATTCTGTTCTGAGTGATTGGAATCCCTATCCATTGGTATATTTTTCTCAATTGTTTCGACGTTTGGCATAATTTCTGAAGTGATTCTACCGTTTGGTATAAAATTATGCAAAGACTGAATCCCAAATGGAGACCAACTCTCGGTCTTCGGAATATCATTATTAAAAGTCTGTCGATTTGTCGACTCACTCAAGAGGTTTGCCTCTAACTCTTCGACATTAATGGGTCTCTTAATTGTAGACAAATGTCTTAAATTATCGCTATTTCTGTTAATCATATCGTTTTCAATGTCTTCTAATGTTCTCATATTTACAGAACTGATTGTTGGCGTAAGAGTTGTGTCCATTTTTGTTGTACTCCAAATGGAAGAGGTTTTGGGTGAAGAAGAATATTCTTCATACGATAGGATAGCGGGAGGGGGTGGAGAGGAACGGCTAAGTCGTCTAATCTGGTCTGGCCTAATTGAATTTGCATTTATTTGTTCAGCACTTCTGGCATAAGTCATAATCGCCGGATCGTCAAAGTCTTCGTCTTCGAGACCCAAATTGGAAATACTTTTTGATATGAGGTCTTCGAAGCCGTAATTGGAGTCGTCTTCGATTCGACTTTCATTAAGGGAAGCGTTTTTATTATAATTGCTTTTATGAAAATTATCATTCGTTTGATTATCGTTGGGATCCGATTGCTTAGTGCCGGTCAAAGAGGTCAGCTTCTCGTGTTCTGACTCCCAATCGGTTGTATCGATTTCACCAAATGTCTCGTCGTTGAAGGCATCGTAATTGTCGTCGACCCGATCCAAGTTTTCTTCTAATGTCTCGTTTTGGCCAATATTTCCGCCGTAAGATATCTTAAACATGAAACCAATTTAATAAAAAAATTGGACAAAAATTGCGTAACATTTGTGAAAAAACCGTTGAAAAACTCACCGAAAAGTTGGGCTCAGACTCTGTTTTAGACATATTGTAATAGCTTTGCGGTCAGCTTATTGTAAACAAAGTTAATTAAATTTATTTTTAATTACATTTTATTTAAAATTAATTAAAAAATATTATAAAATTAATGCATTATTTGAGAGAAAGCAAAGCTTTTACGCCATAAAGCAGTTCAACAAACAGTCAAACATTTACGACGGCTTACATTTTGCTCACATTGTTTTATACATAAACTACGTTACTTATAATAAAGAAAAGTTATCAAGATCATCCAATTGTTATAATAGAGATTGTTCTAGCTAAATCAATGAGTGGCATAATATACCTGCAATTGGTTATTGTTATTTCTGAATAGTTTCATGTTTAATGTAAATGAGTCATTGTTTTGACAAACATCTGA